>BLSH010372939.1:840700-856943 GCA_018402905.1 Glandirana rugosa | reverse complement strand
GGGAACCCTGCAAATTCACTGCGGGTTCCCGCATCGCATGTCTCTGGGCGGCAGTTCACACTGCCATATGCGAACTGTGGGGAGTGTCAATACAATGTTAATGACACCCCCAAATCAGTTTGCATATCGCACTGCAAACTCGCACAGGAATCGGATCGCATGGTGTGAACCACCATGCAATCCAATTCTGACCCTGCGAAAAAAAAGGGTCCTGTGCGAGTTTGCTCCAATTGCGATGCGAATTCAGCCATACAATCTCTATGGCTGATTTTGCATTGCACAGAGATCGCATATGGTTCACACTGCAGTGCGGTGCGAAATCATATGCGATCTCTGAGATCGGAGCAGTGTGAACCCAGTCTAGGGAATGCAGAGCACATAATTGCATAGAATGCATGCTGGGAAATATCCATCTTATGTTTATCAGATTTGGAGGAAGAGTTGGGTAGTTGGTTTATGATTTACAAAAACTCTGTCTTGCCAGCTTAATATGAAACTGTTGCATTCAACAAATTTGAGTCCTTTGTCTGAATACAATATGCTAAAACGTGTACCTCTGTCCCATCTTGGTAAGTTGAAGGATGCGGTGTAGGTTGTTGTTGAAGGCGGATATCTGGGGTGTCATGAGATGTAACAGCTGTTCACCTCTTCCCATGTTAGCTGGTGGTCTGTGTGCACAACTGATAGCAGTATCTCTGGGGCTTTCTCTATGGGTGGTCTGAGATGGTCAGTGTGCCCAGTTTTAAGTGATTTATTGCAGTAATATCCGAAAGATATATTATATTGCATAATACCACAGTAATAATATGGTACCATAATAATAATTTCACGTGTGCATATTCTCACATATGATTATGTGTTTTATACATAGAGGCTATGTAAATGTGTGTTGAGCTTTCAACCTTGACAAGCCACCACTCATAGGAACCTGTTGGCCAACCCCCCCCAGGCTTCAAAGTCCTTCAGTGGAGTGTAAATATGGGACTACTGCCAATCTGTGTATAACAGTGATTTCACTCATTAGCCTGCCCTGCAAGAAGTCCCATATAATAATTTGTATGCCTGAGTCACGTCCCCAAACAAAGCAATTGTACACCTGAGTGGAAGATTACAGTGATCACCTTCCTGATTGATGAGTGCTGCTGGTTGTAGACAGGTTTTCAATGGCTCCAGGGAAGATCTGAACTCAGAGAATTTGCAGATTTGCACCTTAAGTTCCAAGTGTACGTGTGCAGACATGTGTAATCTATAGAACACATACACACCAGAATCAGGACAGGCAGAACGTCCTAGTGATGGTCCTCATAGAGAAATGGTAGTTTAATGTTGTCCAATTAGCACTATTTTGTTTCCAGAACACAAACAATTTTTTCGCCGAAAGCTTTTGAGTTAAAACTTTGGAATTCGGGTTAAATAGTCGTTGACCCCCCTTCCTTAGCATGTGTAACCTTTCCATGGTCTGGACCCAGCAGTCAGCCCACTGTTTACCATCAGCAAAACCCAATTATTTTCAATTACTGTCTTCATCAACTGACACTGTTCATTCACTCTTTGTAGAGGATATGGTAGGGCCTGCATAATGGAAAGATGCCAGTCGGAGTCCATGTGATTAGAAGCAAAAACTTCTGATAAAATAATATATTCTGGGCGAATGTCAGCTTTATACAATTTTTTTTTTTAAATGCGTCTTTTTTCTACTGCTATAGTTCTATAAATATTTGAATTTCCATATATACAAAATCGCTTCAGCGGTACTCTTTAAGTTCTGGTAGCCGCACTGAGCCCATATAAACATTGGCCCTTTTTATTATTTGCTGTTATTTTTGATCTTCAGAATAACCTAAAAGGACGCAAAATCTCTGTACCTCTTTAAAATCAATCATTTAGCATGCGCCTGTTCCCAAATTATGGACAATAAAAGAATGACATATTCTCAATATGTAAAAGAGCTTCTAGCTGCTTTAATGTGAAGTTATTCACTTTCAATGACTTTAAAGATGGGTTTGAGTTGGTTTCTAACAGCTTGGGTTCCACTTAGGCCCAGACTGACCATAGGGCACTAAAGGCATTTGCCCATTGGGCCAGGGTCACTGGGCTGCATAATAAGAGCTGGATAAAGCAGGGGTCTCCAACCCCCAGGCCCTGGACTTGTACCAGTCCGTGGCCCGCTGATGACCGGGCCGCACAGCGGGAGGTAAGCAGCAATCGCGGTCCAGACAGGGATAACACAGGCCACAGTCTCTGCTTACCTCCCGCAATGTGGCCATGCTTGTGTCTCCTCTCCCACCCCGCCAACAATGTCCTCCTATAAGCAGAAGGGGGGTGGGAGGAGTTGGAGATCTGCACAGAGAGCACCCGCTTGTTAATATGATCCAAATCTGCAGCTTCTCCTGACCCTGGAGGGGACACACAGGCTGAATCTTGCTGAAGGTGGGACTGTGCAGGGAAGACAAAGAATAAAAGATGGATTAGAGAGACAAGTGGGGACATGTGCCCCTTTACAGTGCAGTCCCCTTTACATTATAGTGCGGAGGACCGACTCCATGAAAATCTCGTCACCAACCAGCCCTGCAAACGCCCACTAAGAATCTGTTCTCGTAGAAAAGGCTGAGAATTTACTGCCTGTATTATGAATTTTAAAAATTAATTTCTTCACAATGCTTTTAGATACAGAGATGAATTAGACCTTGCGCTTTTACTGCTCAGTAAGAATATGTAAATACTTAGCCTCATTTACACTGCTGCTGGTAAACGGACGTTTAGAGGCATTTGAGCATTTTTTCAGCTGCCCCTGAACTCTCCTTTGTTATCTTATCAGTACATTTACACAGGGTCGTTTAAGGTCGTTTCCAGGCAGTTGAGTTTAGAGGCTTTTTTTGGAACGCAAATAAAATGGGTTCAGATGCCAGTTCAGAGGCATTTGAAACCGCTTGTAAACTTGGTAACTCGCATCTAGGAGCGTTTCGTTTACAGGCGTTTCCATTTAATAAAAATGCTCCTAGATGCGAACACGGCATGCAAAACATGTTTTAGACGCTGGTTTCTAGCTGTCAAGATAAAACGTTCAGGGGAGGTTGAAAAAGCGTCCCGTGTAAATGGAGCCTCAGTGTGCTTGGTCTATGCACCTGGTCACATTAAAAAAACTATATGATTTTTATCTAAATGCTAATTGGCTGGCTCTTATTTTATGTTGAACTACTGATTTCCTACTGAGTTCATTTCTCACTGACCGTTTTATATATATATATATATATATATATATATATTTATATATATATATATATTTAGTAATAAAATGTATTATAATGTAATTATTATATCATAATAATCTAGTTAAGGAAAGACAGAGAAAAATCCTTATCTGCATATTGAATTGGTGGCTAACAATTGCAAAGGTAGGCATGACAGCCGGAAACCAGCCAGATTATCAGTGGCAGCCTCCATATTTTCTTATTCCTTGGTAAGGTTTTTGTCTTTTTAATAGAATGCAGGGAGAGGCAGAATGTGTTTTGTTTTTTTTTCCACCCGCACAGAAGACATAATCATTGCAGACCCTCTCACAACCATATGCATTGTGATAACTGTGCTAGGTGCATTGATGAGCTGTGGTGCCGTTAATTGTCAATGGTACCCCAATGCACATCCAAAACACATGTTCTGCAAAAAATGCAGACTGCACCTACTTTTTAATTAGGTTGCAACCTATTCATTTTAAATGGGCTGCCTGTCACAGTTTGCCTTATTGCTCGAAAATGCATGCTCTGCAGTGCACCGCATTGTGGTGGGAGTGTTCCCTAACCTCTGTGTTTTTGTGTCTTACAGTACTGTGTTCCGAGCGAGTTGGCAGAATCACCAAGACCTATCGGGACATAGACGCTGTGACCAGTCTGCTGGAGGAGGTATGTAAACACTATTCTGTTACCCAATGTTACATTTTTAAAAAGAAATTTAATAACGTATACGAAGGCAAAATTACACATATTCAGTTCATCTTTGCAATACATGCACATTCGCACATTCTCACATATCTTTTGTAAAAATGTTGCAAATACACAAAAAAAATTACCAAGTGATCTGCCAGAAATCCAGTGTACCCCTAACTTCTTCCTGTTGTCATTGACAACACCAACACTGTACTTTTGCTGCACTGAAATCTGCCTGCTGGACTACAAAACTCTGCCTTTCCCTCGTCCCTCTCTGTTCTGCTCCACATGCATACATTGATTTATTCCCCGGCAAAACACTGGCGCTGTCTTAGACAGTGCCGGCTGCTTTTTTTGGGGGGGGGGGACAAACAACTCCCCACCCGGCAGCACCTCAACACCCCAGCCCCTACGCCCCACCGCTTGCTCTCTATCTGTCATACCCCATCTAGGTGGCAGGTATCGGGCAGCAGATATCAGCCATCGAGATCAGGCAGCGGCCGTCGTGATTGGGCAGGGGGGATCCGGCATCTCCTCCATTCCTCCATCTCGGCGGCTGTGAGTCTTCTCCCCTCCTCCTAGACGTCCAATAGGATCGCCTTTCCTTTCAGCCAATCGGGCGACCTTCATATATTCATTCATTGTTGTAACACACCTGGGTGGGCTGAGAGCATACTCTCTGCACCCCAAGCCCACCCTATTTTGAAGCCTATTAGAGCCTCTGGCTCTAATCAGTGCTTAAAAAAAAAACACCCCGCCATAGGAATTTATGCGCCCTGCGTCCTGAAAGGGGCCGGGAGCATGGATGGGGGGGCGGCCATGGATAGGGGGGGCAGCACCCCTGCGCCCTTAATGGACGGGCCGCCCCTGCTGATAGAGCTACCAGCAGGTGCCCCTGAAAGTTTTAGAAACCCAGTGATGATGCCACAGGGAGTATAAAAAAGTTGTTTCTTGCTATAGGATCAAGGTAAAAGAGAAAGATAATGCTGGGCCTTGGTCTAGAGGGGCAGAGGGAGATGTGGGGCTAAATTTGGATAAGGATATTTGGATAACTGAATATTCAGTTCAAAGCTTTACTGTGCTTTGTTAATTCAGGGAAAAGCAACAGGCTTATTTAACACACCTATCCTCCAAATTATAGAGCCAGAGGAGTTTAGTAATCATTTAAGTAAAACAGGTGCTGCCATGGCAATAATACCTTTTTTTTGGCACATGCCGTAAACTGATGTAGCTTAGGAAAAAAGATCCTGATCTTAGGGGGTGATGCAGCCCTGTAACCCATCCTTCTGTTTCATGCTTTTTGGGTGTGTAGACTGCCGCCAGTCCTCAATTAACCACAAGTAAATGTAAGCTGAAACCGCCACTCAACATTGGCACCAAAGAGGAATACACTAAGCCAGAGATCGCTACACAGGATAACTTTTATTCATTAGAAACCGCACATATCGAGCTAAGAGCAGGTATCGCTGGAACTAATAAAATGTGAAATCTGATATCATTACTCTTTGCACCCACAATTTGTGTATGTTTGTATGCATACGCATTGCGCAGTGTGTATGTAGAAGGGGTCTTCAAAATGTTTCCACACTTTTTTTTCAATATTTAATAGAGTTAAAAAAAAAGTGCAGAAACTTTTTGAAGAAACCTTGTATGTGTTTGTATGTGTGTGTGTGTATATATTTAATATAATACACAATGTGCTGGCTAACCTATATATTTTTTTGTGGGGCTTGTGTACTTATGTTGCATATTATTGCCATCCTCAGAAAGAGAGAGACCTCGAGTTAGCTGCTCGTATTGGCCAGTCTCTTTTGAAGCAGAATCGAGAACTGACAGCACGGAACGAGTATCTGGAGGAACAGCTGGAGGCCGCTAAAGAGGAGGTGATTATGGGACGCATGCTGGGGTTTAAAGGTTGTATTAAAAACTTGTTTAACATTTAGAGTGCATAACTTTTATTTTTTATTATTCTATTGGATTCTTAGGTTTATCAGCTTCGACATGAAGTCTCCATGCGGGAAGACCTTCTCCATCTGTACACCAGCAACTTGGACAGCGAGTCCACATCTGCCATTGCAACGCCGTTAGTATTTTCTGTACAACTTTTTAGCACATCCATTGTATTGTAGTCTAGGATGTTGGATCATTTACACATGACCTGACATTCTGATTATTTAGTGCATGTTCCCTCATAATGCCCTGAGCAGTGTGCAGACCAAGAAATCCAGTACATAGATCCCACCAATGAGAGATATAATAAACGTCCAGGTTGGTTTATTGTCCAGCATCAAAAACTGAAATATTGATTTTGATTGGACTGACCCTTCAACAAGTGCCATAATATATATGGGTGAATCTTGTACCGGATGGTGCCCACTCTACCAATGAGAGACTGTAATATGACAACCTGTTTTAGGCAGGCCATACATGGTGCAAATTTCTTTCCCGCAGCCCAAAGAAATTCACATGATTCTCCCATCAACACAGACAGTGCTGACAAGTTAATCCCTACTGCCGAGCAATTGTCTGCTCTCTGGAAGGGGGGGGGGGGGGTATGCAGCCCCCGCAGGGAGAAAACAGTGATTATCGCCAGCGGCTATAGTAGGCCCTAGCGGTAATCGTAAGAGAGTACGGCAGGCTGGTTGTGCCCACATTTATAGATCGATCAACTTGGTACATTCAGCGTGCTCATTAACGATTTGAATCTCAACCGGTTCCTGCTGGACCAGCCAAGATTTGAACGGTGTATGGCCGTCCTTGCATAGATCCAGAAAGGCTTCAGAAAGGATGAATCTATTCAGCTTCACTGTCTTTGAAGTCACCTATCTGGAATTGGTATGAGGCCCTTTCCTAGTGGTGTTGGCCAGTGTACATAGTAAGCTCCTAGATGTTGTGCTGCCCTCTAAAGCAGGTGGTATCAAAAGAAGAGACTAGCCAAGGTTAACCAAACACAATATAAGGTGGTTGAATTGTCTAAAATGTCCTGTTAGGCAGGCATAGGCTGTGTGGCATCTAGTCAGGGAACTATAGTAAAATGACTGACCGTGTATTTTATCTGTTCCTAGGCTGCCTAGAAATCACTCATCGTTCTGTCTTGAGCATGTCCAGCTAGATGCCCTCGAACAGAAGCTCAAAAACCTGGAGGAAGAGAACCAGAAGATGCGTAATGAGGTAAGCTCAGTTTAAGCCATAAGCATCATAAATATGTATGGTCTAAGCCAGTGGTCTCCAAACTGCGCCCCTTTGCTAGCTTTTAGGCGGCCCTTGGGGCTCTATTCCTCCCAGTAATATGATGCATTATTCCTCCCACTGACACTGACAGTAGGGCATATTTCCTGCCACTGACAATAACGATGGGGCACTATTCCTCCCACTAATATCAATGATGAGGCACTATTCCTCCCATTAACACCAATGATGGGACACTATTCCTCCCACTAATATCAATGATGGGGCACTATTCCTCCCACTGATATCAATGATGGGGCACTATTCCTCCCACTGAGACCAATGATGGGGCATGGTTTCTTTCACTGACTCCAACAGTGGTGCACTTTTCCTTTCATTGACACCAACAGCGGGGTACTATTCCTCTCACTGATACTAATAATGGGTTACTATTCCTCTCACCGATACCAATGATGGGGTACTATTCCTCACACCGATACCAATGATGAGTTACTATTCCTCTCACTGATACCAATGATGGGGTACTATTGCTCACATCGTTACCAATGATGGGGTACTATTCCTCTCACCGATACCAGTGATGGGGTGCTATTCCTCTCACCGATACCAGTGATGGGGTGCTATTCCTCTCACCGATACCAGTGATGGGGTGCTATTCCTCTCACCGATACCAATAATGGGGTACTATTCCTCTCACCGATACCAATGATGGGGTACTATTCTTCTCACCGAAACCAATAATGGGGTGCTATTCCTCTCACCGATACCAATAATGGGGTACTATTCCTCTCACCGATACCAATAATGGGGTACTATTCCTCTCACCGATACCAATAATGGGGTACTACTCCTCTCATCGATACCAATGATGGGGTACTATTCCTCCTCCTCCTGACCAACAACCCTGAGGCCAAGTTTAATCTCACGGATGCTGGGCCCTAGACATTTTCAACCCCCACCGGTCACAATCCAGCCCCCCTGAAGAAAAGTAAACCGGCCCTTTGTTTGAAAAGTTTGGAGACCCCTGGTCTAAGCTGTAGCCCACTTACGGTTGTCTATTTCTTTATTGGCAGGCCAGCAACATCCTTGATAGAACTAATGACTATGAAGACCAGGAGAGTTCACTAATGCTGGACTGCGTAGAACAGTTCTGTGAGTTAATATCCAGATCAGTTGATATGGTCATAGAAATGTGTTGCCAACCTGATTAAAAATGAAACTTGAGCCACAACTTTCTTTAGTTGTTGCTACAATGGAGAAAAGTTAAAACCTCTTCATGCGTTTATTATGGTCAGTACACAAAGGAATATTTTTCTCACTTTTTTCTTGCTAAATACAAGAAGTGAACAGAGAGTAAGAGGAAATCTTTTTAAAAAGGACCCAGAAAGCAATAAAAAAACAGGGGTCTGACCCTTCACTATGCCTAAACCAAAAACAAAATGTTTGTCTGGAATACTTGTTTGTGGCTTACTGATTTTCCCAGAAGTCTACACTAAAAGTCAGATTTCAGGCATCCCCTGCAACAAAAATTTAATTTTTGGTTAGATGCTCCCTGTAGGAAAACGCATCTAAAAGGATGCAGTTTTCCTCATTAGAGCCTTGCAGGTGCAGCAGCTGATTGATGAAACCACTACCATTAGATTCACTTTGCACATGGATGCAGACAAATACACAGAGATTTCTTCAGAATAACAATAGGTAGGAATCTACAACAAAGTTTGTTAAAAGCCTTGCAATGTACACCAATCACCCAGAGGGAAATGTTTTTTTCTCAACAAAAGTGGAGATACCCTTTAAAGAAAACTGTGCATTTCTCATGCAAAGCATGTAACACGTTCACTTTACTGTGGGTCTCCCCAGGTTCATATCTGTATGTCGATCCGTGTGTGTAAGATTGCGGGAGCGTGCCCGCGGGCCCAGCGGACTCTATTTCCGCCGGCCACCTGCGTTCGTTGTGCACAGGGGCAGAACGTGGATCTGCGTATGTAAACAAGGCGGATCCCTGTTTTGACAGGGGACATCCCAGAGATATACTGTTCCCAGTGATCAGGAACAACGATCTCTGTCATGTCCTAGGCAGCCCATCCCCCCTACAGTTAGAACACACCTAGGGAACACAGTTAACCCCTTGATCACCCCCTACTGTTAGCCCCTTCCCTGCCAGTGTCTTTTATACATTGATCAGTGCATTTTATAGCCCTGATCAATGTTGTAATGTCACTGGTCCCCAAAAAGTGTAATTTGGGGTCAGATTTGTCCGCCGCAATGTTGCAGTCCCGCTAAAAATCACAGAACGCCGCTATTACCAGTAAAAAAAATAAAAGTAAAGTCCATAAATCTATCCCCTAATTTGTAGACGCAATAACTTTTGCGCAAACCAATCAATATACACTTATTGCAATTTTTTTAACAAAAATATGTAGACTAATACATATTGGCCTAAATTTATGAATAAATGTGTTACTCTTACTTTTTTTTGGATATTTATTATAGCAAAAAGAAAAAAATATTGTTTTGTTTTTTTCAATATTATCGCTATTTTTTGTTCATAAAAATCTCATAGGTGATCAAATATCACCAAAAGAAAGCTCTATTTGTGGGGAAAAAAAGAACATACATTGTGTTTGGGTGCAACGTTGCACGACCGTGCAATTGTCAGTTAAAATTACACAGTGCCGTATCGCAAAAAATGGCCTGCTCATTAAGGGGGTAAATCCTTCCAGGGCTTTGAAAGTGAAGTATAGAAGCTGATTGGTTGCCATGCAAAAATGCTCCAAACTCCGGCTGCTTCAGCTTTGATAAATTCCCCTCTGTGTTTATATGTATGTATGTGTATATATATATATATATATATATATATATATATATTTGGGGTTTTTTTTGTTTTTTTTTGATTGAATGGGTTATTTTTCTGAAATGACATTGGATTTATGAAATTAGACCAACTTGTTTTTTTATTAATAGGCAATATGTATTGTGTTTTTTGTAGCGGAGGTCAGTAAGCAGATGGCACTGCTGGCAGAGGAAGTGGCACGCAGGGGTGAAGATGCAGCCAGGCAGCAAGAAGAGATCAGCCAGCTTCTTGCCCAGATTGTTCACCTGCAGCAGAAGTGTCGCACAGTGAGTATATATCTCTAATGTAAAAACTGTTGCCTTAACTGTACAGATTTTTAAGGCAGAAAAGTCACCCACTATTGTAATTTCTGCTCTGAAAGTATATCACATTTTTCGTAGAACTCCACAGAGAATGAAGAACTTCACCAACATCTAGCTGCTGTGAAAGAAAGGGAACACTTGCTGAAAACTGAGGTAGGGTGAAAACCTGTTTACCACTTTAAGAGGCTTACACTTTCAGCAGTGGATTAAATCCTGTTGCTGAAACTCCCCATTTCTGATGTGCATTAGCTGGGACCCTAATATAAATCGCCAGTGCCAAACTTGTGGCCTTTGGTACTTATTGCCCACCACTTGGGCTTCAGCAGTTTATTTGGAAAGGGAACATTTTTTTAAGGGGCTGTAATAGCAGCGATCACTAGCTTTTCATACAGCAAGCCCCAGTCTCTGTCTCCTGCAGCATGTCCACAGCCTCTGACCATCTATTCTAGTATGACTGCAGCCCAAACGGCTTTCTATAGAATTATCTCTTCTGAATCTTATACAGGGCTCTTTGGACATGTTAGTGGCAACAGTTTGGGCCCCTGTATCTAGTTTGTTGACCAGCACTGGTCTAAATAAAGTCAATTTTCCGTAGTCAAAGGCTTATGTCCAAATTCTTAATTTTGTGGACCTCTTTAGCTTCAAGACCTTCTCGAAAAGCACAGGGAATGTGAGGAGATGCTGCATGAGGCACAGGAGGAGCTGAAGAACCAAAGGAACCGAAGCCTCCCCAACAGCAGTATCAGCAGATACAGCACACTGAACATTTTCCCTTTGGTAAGTATCAGAGATTGAGCAAGACCCACTCAGTGGTGTTATGGACCATTGATGCATTGTGTTCCCGTGGGGTGGTGTCTATAGCATTGTAGCCTTATTGTGTCTTTTCTATCCACAGGATTCCTTAGCAGCTGAGATTGAAGGAACAATGAGAAAAGGGATTGATGCATCTTCAGAACTAAAGTAAGTTACAGAATACTAATGAACACCTTTTCCGTTGCGTGCCTCCAAAATCTGGGTAGAGACAGCTGAAGCCCCATCTCTAATTTATCAAAATATGTCCATCTTTGGGCATACACATCACCATTGTTTAGTCCTCCCCTTTTACAGCCACACATTTTGGATTGTCCTACTAAAACAGATTTATTCGTGCATTGTGCTGTCTGCAGGCAGATAGTGGCATCAATCCTATTCATCTTAAAAAAACCTCAGGATAGAGCTGGTAAAAAAGTAATAGCGGAAATTAAAGTAGAGGTATAGCAGTCAGATCCTGCTCTAGATTTATTAGGGTAGGTTTAAAAGGTAGAGTAGGTTTGTTTGGTTGCTGTGGTTATGGCACTATTTTTTTGGAAGCTGTGGAAGTCTGATACATTATGTATTTTCTGCACCTCACACAGGAGCTACAAACGAGTTTTTGAGACCGTGAAAGCCGCCAACCTAGTGGTAAGGTCCCGTGGTCCTTCTCAGCGGCCATCTGCTGCTCCCAGCCGTGTGGGCACTCCTCCATTGAGCTTCTGTGAATCAGAAAATTCCAGCATGGTGCAACTGGAGGAGGAGACTTTGCTTCCAGAAGGAGGGAACGAATCTTCTGTGTAAGTTTCAGATCCAAAACGTTAACACAATGTTTTGTAGCCCAACTGGAACATTCTATAATACCATGTAATTGTTTTCATCTTTGCAATTGATGGTCCTTTCTGAAATGTTTGCTACATGCAGTGCTGGAGAGAAGAAGTTGGGAACACCCGGTACACCTGGAGGACAAGACCTGGCCGCTGCACTTCAGAGACTTAGCGCTCAACAAGAATCCGACTCTTCAGATCTGTTTATGGAAAGGGAACACAAGTTGCAACGAGTTGGAGAGGTCTCCAGTGGATTCCTTACACCCAATGATAGCATCCTTTCCACTGGTACCAATTATTCTGGCATTTCTGAGGCCAGTGGCAGCTCTAGTCTATCCATGGGATCAAGATGCTACCTACCTGAGAAGCTTCAAATTGTCAAACCACTGGAAGGTTAGTACTGTACATGGCTTGGTCCCTATAGAACAGAAACATGCATGCTTTCATTTTTTGTGCATCTTAGTTAAAGTAGAACTATAGGCAAAACCTTTTTTTTACACTTTGGATAGAACAAGGAAGGGTTATAACCCCTGTCAGATTTTTTTTTTTTCCCACCATCTCTGTCCCATTTTTTCCTTCACTTCCTGTCCCATAGCCAAACAGGAAGTGAGAGGAAATCCATTGCAAATTAGGGAAATCCATTGGGGACCCCCGGGTCACCAGAACTAGTGTCCCTGGAAGATCTACCTCTATTACTTTTCTGGGGACAACCCAAAATTTGGGATTTTCTTTTACTTTCACTTTCAATGATAATGGTAAACAAGACAAATGGAGCGGGCGAATCTCTTTAATGGGGCACAGACCGCAATAAAAACTTGACAAGCGTTCTAATCCTTTTCCACTCTATCCAAGACTAAAATAAAAGTTTTGCCTTTAGTTATACTTTAACTTTAAAAGAAAAAAACCTAATCATGTTATTATTTTTTATATATACTATAGTGATATCTAAATACAGTTGCATATTCGTAATCCACACCATGATGTTACTAGTCGTTTTCTTAATCCTGTTCACACATTTGACAGTCTGGCAAAAAACAGTTGGTTTGGTCCAATTTAATAAAAATATAATCCCCTGTAGGAGAATTTTGTCTTGCAAAGTTTTAGCAAACTATATTGCTTATTTTTCTCATTTGCCTTACTATGGCATTATCATGTCCTATCCCACAACTATCTGCTAACTGATAGGATCTGCCTTTGTTTCGGGCACTATCAAGCCTTTCTCAAGGCAGAATATGCTGGAGAAAATTATTTTCCTAAGATGGTATGGTGGCCCCATCCACTAATTGACTAAATGGGCCAGCTTGTAAGGTGTGCAGCAGTAACTGTATGTAGGCATGCTACGCTATCTTATGTATGTCCATGGTAACCTTAGAACTCGTTTTCCAGGTTCAGCAACCCTCCTGCACTGGCAGCAGCTAGCAAAGCCAAATTTAGGTGGCATCCTGGATCCCAGGCCAGGCGTTCTCACCAAAGACTTTCAGGAACTGGACATTGATGTAGAGGATGTCTACAACCTCAATGACTTTGAGGAAGATGAGCCAATTTCCTTCCAAGCCACGGTGACTTCCACTCCTACCAAAAACAGGAACGTGAATAGCAGTGAGTACCTTATTGTTTAAGTCATTTTTAAACTGATTGTAACGTTTGACATGTCATACTTATCAGCTCTGTGCAATGGTTTTGCACAGGGCAGCCCTGATCACCTCCTCTTCTGTCCCCACCCCCCCACGAGTGCCTCCATAGGAAGCTGCTTCCCATAGAGGCACTCATGCGTCCTCGATCCCAAGCCAGGCTGTTTGTGTCTATTCAGACTCACAACTCGGCTCGGGCCCTGCCCCCCCCCCCCCCCACTCTCTGCTCAGAGGATTTGATTGACAGCAGGAAGGGCCAATTGCTCCTGCTGCTCCCAGTGAAGCCTGTGAGAACCAGGAGAGGGGAGAAGAACTGCTGCAGACGTGCACAGTGCTGGACCAAGATTGGGTTCAGGTGAGTATTTAGGGGAGGCTGGGGGGAAGCCACCATTAAAAGGTTTTTTACCTTAATGCAGAGAATGCATTTAGATGAAAAAAACCTTTTACCTTTAGAACCACCTTAAACTAAGGTGAAGTTAAGAATTCCGAGACCCAAAATAAGCCTGTCTTCAGACTGATGGCCATTAGCTGTCATTACTTATATGGAAACATTTTTTTTTTTTTTTTTAAGTAACTTGAAATTTGTTGGACGGATATTTAAAATCTGTTATTGTATTTATTTCTATGCAATCTCCAGTCAACCTTTTCATCGGTAGATGTCACAAGTGTCTGTGTCTCCTCTACCACCATTTTTTGTCTAACTTCTGTGGCGCATGTCTGTCCTATTCCATGTCTGTAATAAGTAGCTTCCTTGTGTGTTTCAGTGTTCAGTTCCAATAACAACCTCCCCCAGACACCATCTACGTTCACCATAACCACATGTCGCACCCCGCACTCTCTGCAGGACATTACAATGGTCACTTCCAGGTAGGTTTCCATCCTCATGTTATATTGTGTATTTATGTCTGCTTGTTTTAGCTTTGGTGACACTGTTATGCATTCATTCCTTGTGTAATAGCTGACTTGTATAACAACTCACAAGTGGAGTCCATCCACACCACTTGATAGAGGAGTTGGGGCCGGGGTTAGCACTGTAACCTCGCCAAGCTTTTTTTTGGTTTGCAAATATCACTCAATTTTTCTTTGCCCTGCTGTCCCCTTGGATGCTATGATCCTTCACGTGTCCTGCCATCTACTTTGCTGTGCTCTGTTGTCCTCCAGTGTTTTGACAATTTAACTTTTCTGTCAAATGGCTGATCAAGTCATTTGCAAGTCTCAGGCGCATCTAAACCTAGGAACAAAAATGTAATAAATTGCAGCTTACCAGTCCTTAGATGTGCTGACTGCATTTTGTGAGCATTTTTTCCTTTTTTTTTTTTTTAAACCTGGTGATCCTGCGAATATCACACTTCCTGGCCCTGGGTGGTTGCACACACTTCTCCACTCCTCTTATCTGTGGAGGAATCCATGGTTGTTACATTAGACTGCTTTGGAAAAGGAACACAAGAGGGCACCAACTAAGTGCAGTATTAAAACACAAGTTTATTAAAAAGTAAATGGGCAACGCACATGTAAAAAGAGAAAGTCAGGCATGTCTGATTTATCTGCAGTCTGATGGTGGGCATAAGTCAAATTCTTTGACTGGACTGATGTTTCCGCTGCTCACCATGCTCAAAGACCAATGGGGAATTGTGACTGAAAGTAACAGGGCCAGCGTGAAATGAAATTACAAGTAACGTCACGAGGAGCCGCAGGAAAGGGCGTGGTTATGCGTTTCAAAGCTTCCGCTTCTTTATCAAGCCTCTGTTGAAATGCATAGAGTAGAAACATCAGTCCAGTTGAAGAATCAGACTTGTGCCCGCCATCAGACCGCAGATAAATCCGACATGCCTGCCTTTCTATTTTTACATGTGAGTTGCCTATTGGCTTTTTAATAGACTTGTGTTTTAATACTGCACTTAGTTGGCGATCCCTCGTGTTCCTTTTCCAGATTGACAAAGTTTGCTTCACTCTGTGGGGCTGCTGCCATTTTCTGCTATATCAGCTATGTAATACTATGGACTTTAATGCATATGCAGTTTTTTAACTTTGTGTAATGGGGTAGTACACGCCTTCTCCAGCGCCATTTGTGTCTATTGTTCTTCTGCTTTGGACTACATATAGGACTTCCTTTATTCATCTGCATTAGATGGGGGGTTGTGCCTTCAGTTCACATGAAGTGACAAGGACATTGCTTTTCTGGCAAGATCAGCGGGTATCACCCCCACCCCCCAAAGCCACACAGAGAGCTGTAGCTTTGTGATCATGTGACCACATCGAAAAATGGTAAAAAACTTAATTTCATTACAATTTATTAGCAAATATATGCCAGGCATCGGGGAGGCAACATTTAAAGATGGCTTATAGTTTAGCCTTACCTCTAATGAGGAACCCGTAAACGGTCTCTCCACCCACACTGGACCTCCGACATCTGACCATTCTCAACCATCCTCGAGGAATCGGAGTAATCTCCATTCCGATTTGATATTCGGTAGAAATTTACAACGGAGGGGCTACGGACCGTATATAAACGATTATTTAACATTACTTTAATTCAAAAAATGGTAAAAAGCTACACCAGTGTACTAGTGTTTCGATGTCGAGAGACACACCGAAACCCCCCACCCCCACTATGGGCGACTAGAACGGTCTTTTCGTTACAGGAACAGTGAAGTACACTTGACTTCCGTGTTGGGGGGTAGATTACGTCTACTTATTTCCTTCAGGATATACATCAGGTTTCGTCTTC
>BLSH010372939.1:824953-838651 GCA_018402905.1 Glandirana rugosa | reverse complement strand
AGTTAAAGTAATCGCTGTGGCTCTACCAAGGTCATTTAAAACCCTAACAAAAAAGAACATTATTTTTCATACTAAAGAGAATTGGACAAGATGTTTTTGAGTCTGCGAAGTCACAGGCCTGTGCAGTTTACCTGAACCCTAATTTGTAGTGACAAAAAAAAGTATCTCTCTCTCTAATGCCTAACCGCTTCCATGGGTTCTTGCATGTGCTAACTCAATAACCTGTCTTCATTAACCTCTTATTCTATCTAAGAAAGTCTTGCCATTCATTCACCGGTCTCACAATGAATTTGGTATAAGTATAAAATGTAAAAAATGGAGGTGTAAGTGTCCTCGTTGGAAGATTTAGCCTCTTCTGTTCTGGTGACAGTTTAAAAATGTGGTATTTTCCATAACTTTGGTCACCAGGACTAGGATATATCTACCTAGTGGTTACACAGAAGGCAAGGGTTCTAATCCTTTCCTACTCTGTCCAAAACTTAAAAAAAAAAAAGTTGTAAAATTCTCCCTAAAATTCTCTGCCATGGCAGCAGCTGTTGAACTACATTGCATACATTAAAGGATAAGTTCACCTTTTCACAAAAAAATAATAAATGCACATTTTTTTGCAGGTAAAAAAATGTGTTTTTAATGTTTTTTTGTTGCAGGAGCCTATAAAGCATCAGCAGATTGCTGATGCCATGCTGGTCTCCTGCAGATTTGTCAGTGTATCAGCTTGCTTGTTCTTCATACGAGGAAGCCGATACACGCTGACAGGAAGAATTAATGAACTACCACAGCGCTCACAGCACCGTGGCAGCTCATTGCTGGCAGCCACAAAGGATGCCGGACCTTGTAGTTTTCCATTCACAGAGAGCTGGGAATGGGTGGCATGGGCATGGCCCTGAACGGCCATGTGTTTTTACATTTTGACAGCTAGCGAGGGGAAGGCAGCTAGGAGCAGGAGGCGCAGGGGCCAGTGCATTCATAACATGCTTCATGTTACACCCTGAATATGGGTCTAACATGTTATGCAAGGTGAACTTATCCTTTAAAATGAATAAAAGCTGTCACTCAGTACAACATTCTTGCATAATGTATGTACGTGCTTTGCAGCAATGATTGGATTATGTAACTATACTTGATTAGATTGATTAATTAGACTGAAAATTAATTAGAATTACAAATAAAATGAATTTGATTGAATTAAGCAAACCTACAAGGTTAATGAAGGGGCAAGCAATTCTACCCCATTGTGTTCTAGGCACCTTCCAGGTCCTATACTAAAAGCAAATACTTCTGACCCCTGCTTCAGCTCTGTAAAAATCCCGGTATACGCAGATATGAGGTAATTAAGAAGGAGACAAACTTACTTCTATGAATACTTGTGCAACTTCAAATACTAAACCATTGTGTAGACCAGTGAATAAATGATAAATGTTTCTGACTGTGCCATTGGCATACAATGTCTGCCTTTAGTGCTTATGCCCTGTCCGTATTCATTGGATGTAATTCTAGGAGCATGCCTGTTTAGCAGGTATTTAGGAAATAAAAGCCGGATTGATCTAGCTGCTTCTCCGCTTTTTAGTTTTCATGCTGGAGCCCTTGGGAAAAAAAATACCCAGTACTTCTGGGTATAAGGGGAGCAAGTGATCTTCTCCCATACCTGCCACTGCAGTGTTTAGTGCTTCTGCAGCTACATGGAGGCAGATCATTAGCCTTTTTAAAGCTGTGGCAGAGACCAACACTGACCTCTTACACAACGCTTTCCATTCTGGGCTCCAGTAGGTGAACAGGGGAGCACAGAGAATGTAAGATTTGCTTGGCCTGAATAGACAAAGTGACAGATTCTCTTTCTGGTACACCTCAAGTGCCATTTAGCACCCACTAAATGCTATTGCAGTTTGATTAATCAGGGCTATAGTATTACTAGCTGCCACTTAAAGTAAAATCATAGGCAAAACCTTTTGTTTTTAGTTTTAGATAGAGTTTAGATGGATTAGAACACCTATTAAGTATGCTGCCTGTGCCCCCATTAGGGATATTCACCCTCTTAATTTGTCCTGTTTACCATTATCATTGAAAGTGAAAGAAAATCCCAAATTTTGGGTTGTCCCCAGTAAAGCAATAGAGGGGAAATCTTCCAATGGGGACACTAGGTCTGGTGACCTGGGGGTCCCTAAGAAATTCCCTTAATTTGCAGGAATGGTCTATCACTTCCTGTTTTGGCTATGGGGCAGGAAGTGAAGGTAAATCTCCCCAATGGGACAGAGATGGCAAAAATAAACCTTACAGGGGTTATAACCCTTCCTTACTCTATCCAAAATGGAAAAAAAAGGTTTTGCCTTCAGTTTTACTGTAAGTCTTTTAATCAAAATGGTATTACATGTAGAAAAACTTTATAAAAGAATAACTGTAATGTTGCAGATATCAAATGCTGGCTTTCGTTTTACTAGCCTAAGAGAAAAGAGGTAACCTCTCAATTTTTGCTTTAGTTTTTATACAAAAGGCTTTCTTAAATATAGGTAGCATTGGTTTTATGATCAATTGAACAATAACCTGATCTAGTGAAGAATAAAAAATAAGGGGCCAAAACTGTTTTTATAGCAGACATCTTTCTCATCTGTTTTTCCTAAGGGAAATATATGGGAAGGGAAGACCAGTGTTTTGGAAGATTTCATTTCATGGTTCATTAACATCTCTGCTTATGCTTTCTTCCTCAGTCTTCGTAATACAGTCCTTTCTTCATGTGGAAGCTATGAGAGCATAAGTTCCCTCAATCTAGATACTCAAAAGGACCAAATGGCAACCTCTGCTGCAGCAAGCCATGACCAGAGAAGCTCTGGACGCAACACTCCAATGGGACTAGTTACCCTGCTTCAGGAGCATGGTATCTCTGCCACTGCTGAGCCCAGAAAAGTGACCTCAACAGAAGATCTAAGTAGACCTCCTGTACAAGTTGCACACCATTCTTTCTTACCTTTGAGCTGGGGTAGGACTTTGATGGGTCTGGGTTTTGGAAGATCCCTAGTGGACGGTGCTACAGTTACAAAGACATCAGACTCTGCTCCAACCCAGAAAAATATCTTCAGCCTGAACTTGGTGGGAAAGTTGCAGAGGCTTGGCTTGAATCGGGTGGTGGAAAGGGGTATTGCCTCTTTCCAGAGGACAACAGAGGACAAAAATCCCCCAAGCTAATTTCACATTGTCTAAATGCCTTATGAGGCAGCATGAAAACTTTCAAAACTTTGCACTGAGTGGACTTCCCCAGGACATGTACAGAAGATGAAGATTCCTGGAATATGAATATCACAGACACTTTAATACCTTGCATGCTGTGTTTGAAAAACATGCAAACACTTTGTTGTCAGACAATTCATTGGAAAGCAGCTAAGCATTTGACCCCATTCAATCCATATTACAAGAGAGACTTCTTGTATGGTCACTATCCAGTGTATCAAGCATTAGAATAGTCATGCTCCCCTATCAATATTAGGGTAACAAGATGAACACAACGTTGTTGCAGCAGGCAAGTGCTGGCCAGTGGGACTTTGGCCAAACTGGTTAGAAAACTGGACAGTTTCTACTATTCTGTTCTGACTAAGCAGAGATAAATCGTCAGCTCACAGATTTCTCAGTGTGCCCACTGGATGGGCATGCTGAATGGAAAAATCATTGCTTCAGGTTCTGATTGTACTTTCCAGCTTATGTATATGTGTACCTTCAGTCTAAAGGGTAACTAAACTAAACTAAAAATGGTAGCAAATGCTGTTTTTAACTTGCACCTACAGGTACCTTTAATAAGGATTATCTGTGGGTACAGTGAATATCTCCTAAACTAGCAGCGTTTAGGAGATATTCATGCTTGAAGCAGCCAGAGATGTCACCAGCACATGCGCACTGCGCTCTGAATTGATGGCCCACTGAGTGTGCCGTCAATCCAGAGTGTAGTTCTGCCGCCGTGACTCCCGTGCATGTGCGCAGGAGTGATGTCATCGCTGCCCGGCCACTCAAACAACCAGAGCTCATGAATAGAGTTTGGCTTGAGCATGTACGAAATCCCACATGCCCAATCCCGCCAGGAAGCCGACAATGCACACGGCTAATCACAGGCAGTGAGACATTTCCCAATCTGTGCAGTTGCAGACCAGGAAATGTCACTCCCTGTGATTAGCCGTGTGCAGTGTCAGCTTCCTGGCGGGATCGGGCATGTGGGATTTCGTACACGCCCGAGCCCATCACTACTCATGAACAAGGAAGTAAGAACGGGTGAAGATGGAAGTGCTGACAACAGTGACAGCGCTGTGCTGGAGGGCTTTATTTTAAAGCAAGTCTGTCATTATGTTCTAGTATGCGGTGCATACTAGCACATTATGGCTTAAACCACCCAGGACCCACTTATTTTTATTTTAATGAAGCTGTTTACTACCGCTTTAAAAACAAAAATTTTATATATTACAGCTTGCAAGTCTGTAGATGTGGTGTCTGTATTAGTGTTCCTTTTCTTACCGGAGATGCAGTGTTCTCACTTTGCTTTAATAAACTGCCAATCCCATCAGCTCCCATGTAGTGAAGATGAACAAAGGCAGACATATTTAAAGTTGACAACCATGGCTTCCTTCATAGATACAGTGTAGCAGTGATTGTAGCCACCCAGGGACAGGATGTGTTAATCTGCCTATACATTATACAATTTTATTATTCAATTTCCTTTAGATTTACCTTCAGCTATGTAGTGCAAGGGAATACCTGATTGCATACAAATTGAAAATGTTTAGGTTTGACCCTGTATTATATGGTTTTGGTAAATCTAAAGTAAAGCGTACAAGAAAATTGTATAATGCATGGCCAGCCTTATTCGCAAAATTACTAGGTAAAAATAAAGGGAAAGAAAAAGAATCCAGCCACCGCATATAAGCTGCAATATATTACAATTTTCAGAAACCTTTTTAATAGGTAGTATGTTGCATTACGGTGCACAGGAAGGTCTAGATTTGTAAATCTGTATGTTAGAAACGGGTGTCCGTTACTAAATGTAAAGTAAATGCACTCAGTGGAAATTTCACTGATCTAAAATAAAGCCGGCTTCAGCAGAGCTGTGCAAATATATATTCTGTCCTTTGCCGTATGTGATAGTTTTATCTACTTCAGGGTTATCTCTGTAAGATGATACACTTGTCTAACGTGTTCATCAGGTGGTACAAAGTTGTGGCAGGGTCTCCTTTATGATTGGCAGGACTATTGCTGCTACTACTCACATATCTCCTATTCGGTGTTTGAAATAGGGGGCCCCATGCTGAAGACCCCACTTTTGTGAGTTTGTACAGGTAAATGCAGTACCTGTGCTGCTCTGTTTATTGATGGCACTGCTTTTCATTAATCTATGCATATTGTAGGGGTTGGCTCAAGTGGGGATCACCTTCCCTGGGAACAAGGCAGTTCAAACTGCATGTCTTCTCTTAAAATTCTGACTATTGGTCAGTTTTATTTAAAAGGTTACTCACAAAACCAAAAATAAATCCTTGCCATCCAGGCACTAACTAAACCGTACAGATTCCTCTCTCACAGGTGAAGGGCTTCTCCCAGTCATCAACAAAAAAACAAGCATTTTGCAAAACTTTTCTTTTCTCATACATAAGAATGGGCTCGGGCGTGTTCGGATCGAACCCTCCAGGAAGCCAGCACTGCAGACTACCAATCATAGGCAGCATCATGTGTATGTGCAACTGCCGGTCAGGAAATGCTTCACTGCCTATGATTGGCGGTGTGCAGTGACGGCTTCCTGGCAGGTTCGATCTGAATACGCCCGGGCCCGTCACTACTCATACAGAGCGATTTCTACAGGTAGCTCTATATCATGGTAGCTTTCTGAGTCCCAGGCCACAGCACCATCTTGCTCTTCCTTATTTATCTCACCTGCTGCTGGTCACTAGTGGGAACCAAAATCCGGTGTGGATCCCACATTGCCAAGGTGACCCGATTTCACCTTCGTTTCCCACATATGACAGCATCCAAGGTGACACATAGGTGTTAATTTGCTAAAACTGAAGAGTGTAGAATCTGGTGCAGCTGCGCGTGGTAGCCAATCAGCTTTGAACTTAGACTTTTTCATTTAAGCTTTGACAAAAATCCTGGAAGCTGATTGGTTTCTATGCACAGCTGCACCATATTTTGCACTGTACAGTTTTAGTAAATCAACCCCATAGTGTCCCTCAACCATTTCACCTACCATTAGGCCACAATATCAAAAAGCAGGTGTAGACCGTAATACTGGTGTTTACCTGGCCAAATCCTTTGCAGTAAATAGTGCCAAGTGTAGGACAGACACATTGGATAACCCTCACATGCTCAAATCTTGAAATGTGTAGGTGTGGTAATGTGTCCAGACAACTATAGTTTCTTTTTATGTCCATTATCTTGCTTCCAAAAGGACAGAAGTCATACTTTAATGTAAAATAATATATCTACATTCCTAAATGTTCAAAACTACTTGAAATGATGAAAGGGAATCTTCTGAACACTTCATTCATACTCACTACTGTCATCTGCTGATGAACGGTTTACTGCAGTCATCTGAATGCTATTTGTTTTATTGTCCTCTGCTGGTGAGCTGAATACTACTGATTTACAGAGAATATATTTTTATGCTGTACGGCTGTTTTTGAGCTTTTATGTCCTGTCACAATTCTGAGACAGCGGGGAAGATTTACTAAAAATTGAGAGTGCAAAATCTGGTGCAGCTGTGCGTGATATCAGTTTCGAACTTCAGCTTGTTCAATTAAGCTTTGATAAAAAAATAAAAATAAAAAACTGGAAGCTGGCTACCATGCACAGTTGCACCCGATTTTGTATTCTCCAGTTTTAGTAAATCAACCCCAGTGTATTGTACTGTATGTATGCTGTGAACTGCAATGTGATTAGTTGAGTGTAAAGCAGTAAATGGGTGCAGACTGGGTCCAAGGCCATTCATTCGCAGGTAACCGCTCCATGTAAGCAGTTGTGATTACTTGTTGGAGCTGTCAGTTTTGTATTGCTTCAATGGGGCAGTTCCTGCAACTAATTGTCAGGAAGCCCCGCTGGGGTTCCCGTATGTAATCGCACATTGCCCCTTTCATAAGTGTTAATGGGGCCTTAGCTGGACTGTAATGTGTTACTTGGGACCATGAATGCCTAGCACAGACATGAGATTTAAATCTGACTGTTTTTGTTATCCACTTGCAAATTTTGTAAAAGTTAGGGTGGCACTGTGTTCAGCACTACTTCTCCTTCCCACAGTTTGGGGCTCTCCAGACCTTACTATGCTAGAAAGCAGATTTACATTTCAGCCATCTATGCCCCTACAAAATCCAAAATCCATTACATTTGGATGAAGAAGCCAGGGGTGTCCTTACCTTTGCTACATCTGAGGCAAGGGGTATGTCACTATGCAGACTGTAGAAGGGACACTTAATAGTCCTTCAGAAAGAACATGCTGGCAAAACACCTTTCTACATGACAAGGATGGGCTGTATTATATTGAAGGCATAGTATATGATCCAAAAGTTGCCTTCTCATATGGAACATCTTGGACCTTAGCGATATTGGTCTTTTAAAAGCAAAATTATCTGTTCAGGCCTTTTTATTTTAAAATTACTTTTTTTTTTAAATAAAATGACTTGTGCATTCTCAATCTTTGACAAAATGTATTGCAATGGTGACCCTGTTAGTGAATAGTAATGTACTTTATGTTCTGAGGTGTATATATATTTCATGATGGAAATATTCTTGACTGATTGCCTATCTGTTCAATAAACAGATGACTTGTAAAGGTGGTTGAGTGCCATATTTTAATAACATTTTCAGGTACATTTTACTGCTGAATCAGCTGAATCTACACTCTACTACGCTTGTCTGTTTATAGGTCAGGCCTGACAAACAGTCACTCACACCGGTGGCTTCAATCATCCTTTGGTTTCTTCTATCTCCCAGAGAATGCGCCTGCACGTTTTTATGTGTTTACATTTCTTCCTTCATCATAAAGGTTGCCATTCTCACAAAACTGGATTTATTCCACCTTGCAAATATAACCAATACCACTTCCCTTTTTCAACTTGTCATCTGCACTGTACCTGCATACAGACAAGGGATGACAACAGGGGAGGTATCTACTCAACGTACCAGTTTGGTTCAGTTCTGCTAAGAGACATAAATTATGCAATCTGTACTGCACCTATGTAATCAGTGGAGATCACAAACTCCTAGAAGGAGGCAGCCATTGCATGTGTTTTTATGCAGTGTAGAGAGCATTAAACAGAAATATATATACTCTTGCACCAGGAATTAAATTTACATAAAAAACATCTCTACCTAACTCTGCGGTGTGATAAAGGAATATCCTTTAACCTGTGTGCAGCTGCTGTTTTCACACCCTCAGGTGAAAACTAGGAATAACATGAGCAAAAAAGGTGTCACCTTATTGTACTAAACAGCGCTTGCCAAAACCAATTTTTGACCAGTTAATAAACCTCATCAACAGTGTGCAAATGTCAATGTGATTAAACCTAATTATATGCCATGATTAACCGTGTATAATAAATAAATGATACCATTCATTAAACAATGTGCAAAATCCAATGTGATCAAATCACATTAACCACATCCACGGATAGTAAAGGATTTTTAAAGTGAAAAAGGGCAGTGCAAAAAGATTGCTGTGCAAACAAAGTCCCAAAGCAAAGTCTTTATAGCCAATGTGCAAAATATGGGTTTTCTCCTGTTATAAGTAACTCCACTCAAGGGAAGAAAAAGGGGACCCAGGAGAAAGATGGACACCACGTGGAATAGTTAAGTGAAGGTCCACACTTACCAGATGTAATTGATCCCTTCTGTCTTATGAAAGGAAGGATCAAACCAGGCTTATCGGGTCTCCAAGACCTCCTTGCATCCACCGGCCAGTATCTGTGTGAGCTCCACTCCACAATCCCCACAGGAACACTCCAGAACTGGATATCACCAGCGGTTCAGGGAACAAAAATAGGAGACCAAACTCCACATATCGTAAAAACGTAGGGTACGCTTATTTAGCATTAAAAAGCCTAAAGACTGTACAAAATGACTGTCACAAGAATGAAAAACTCCTCTGAGAGCAGCCGCACCTAATCACAGTGTGGCCGCGACCAGAAGGAAACAGCGGGACCTTATCGGAGTCAGCGTGCATTCCAACTGTATGTGAACTAGCGCGACATGCGTCTCAGCTTGACGCGTTTTGTCATCAGCGTGACATCTTCAGAAGCTGCTTCTGAAGACATCACGCTGATGACGAAACACGTCAAGCTGATCATGACCACACTGCGATTATGTATGGCTGCTCTCAGGGGAGTTTTTCATTCCTGTGACAGTCATTTTGTACAGCCTTTAGGCTTTTCAATGCTAAATAAACATACCCTACGTTTTTACGATATGTGGAGTCTGGTCTCCTATTTTTGTTCCCTGAACCGCTGTTGATATCACGTTCTGGAGTCTTTCTGAGGGGATTGTGGAGTGGAGCTCACACAGATACTGGCCGGTGGATGCAAGGAGGTCTTGGAGACCCAATAAGCCTGGTTTGATCCTTCCTGTCATAAGGCAGAAGGGATCAATTACATCTGGTAAGTGTGGACCTTCACGTAACTATTCCACGTGGTGTCCATCTTTCTCCTGTGTCCCCTTTTTCTTCCCTTGAGTGGAGTTACTTTAACAACAGGAGAAAACCCATATTTTGCACATTGGATATAAAGACATTGCTGTGCAAAGTCCCAAAGCAATCTTTTTGCACAGCCCTTTTTAACTTTAAAAATCTATTACTATTTGTAGATGTGGTTAATGGGATTTGATCACATTGGATTTTGCACATTGTTTAATGAATGACATAGTTTATTTATTTATTACACACGGTTAATCATGGTATATAACTAGGTTTAATCGCATTGATATTTGCACACATGTTCATGATTTTGTTTATGTTGACATCTGCACACAGTTGATGAGGTTTATTAACTGGTTGATGTTTCATCAAAAAATTGGTTTTGGCAAGCGCTGTTTAGTACAATAAGGTGACACCTTTTTTGCACATGTTATTCCTAGTGTAGAGACCAGGAACCATTCTGCTTTCCATACTTGGTTGTCTCAAATCAAATGGAATGGGTAAATGAGCAGGGCTTAGCTAATCCTAAGTAGGGGCTTCCTAATTTTAGCAGTGTAAGATCTCGTTGGATGACATTTAATAGATGGCTGGGCCCTAAGGCTCATTTCACATGGGCTTTCCGATCAAGTCCGCCTGTCAGTTTTTCAGGCGGACCTGATTGGAGCCTCCATTCACTCCTATGGAGCGACAGGTGTCCGCTGACACCCGCCGCTATCCAATCCGAACCTGTCTGTGAGACCTAGATAAATTGAAAATAGGGTCATGATCCATCTGGAGGATCGGATTGGGTGAAAACGGGCAGGCGGTTCATTTTTATCCGATCCCCCCATAGAGGGGATCCCCTCCACAGTGACCGGAGACGGACCTGTCATCTGCCTGCAACAGCGGAGCGATCCCCTGCTGAGCAAAGCTGAGTTCGCCTGGTGGATTGCCTGTGGGAAAGGGCCCTTAGACTTTGGTTCAATAATCTGTTTCTATAATCAATCGGGACAGTGAGGCCCCCACCAAGAGACCATTACAAGCTTGCCAGGTACCACCAGTATGTATCACCTTACCTTAGTGCTCTTGGATGTGTACATCTATTTTGAGGTCTTAATAGTATATCTTTTTTTCTGAAAAAAAATCATACTTTTTTAACATCTAAAAATACTTTTACAGTGCCTTGAAAAAGTATTCATACCCCTTGAAATTTTCCACATCTTGTCATGTTACAACCAAAAGTGTAAATATATTTTATTGGGATTTTATGTGATAAACCAACACAAAGTGGCACATCATTGTGACATGGAAGGAAAATGATAAATGGCTTGCACATTTTTTTTACAAATAAATATGTGAAAAGTGTGGCATGCATTTGTATTCAGCCCCCTTTACTCTGATATCCCTAACTAAAATCTAGTGGAACCAATTGCCTTCAGAAGTCACCTAATTAGTAAATACAGTCCACCTGTGTGTAATTTAATCTTGGTATAATAGTGCTGTTCTGTGAAGCCCTCAGAGGTTTGTTAGAGAACCTTAGTGAACAAACAGCATCATGAAGGCCAAGGAATACACCAGGCAGGTCAGGGATAAAGTTGTGGAGAAGTTTAAAGCAGGGTTAGGTTATAAAATAATATCCCAAGCTTTGAACATCTCACGGCGCTCTGTTCAATCCATCATCTGAAAATGGAAAGAGTATGACCCAACTGCAAACCAACCAAGACATGGCCGTCCATCTAACTGACAGGCCGGGCAAGGAGAGCATTAATCGGAGAAGCAGCCAAGAGGCCCATGGTAACTCTGGAGGAGCTGCAGAGATCCACAGCTCAGGTGGGAGAATCTGTCCACAGGACAACTATTAGTTGTGTACTCCACAAATCTGGTCTTTATGGAGGAGAAGCAAGAAGAAAGTCATTGTTGAAAGAAAGCCACAAGATGTCCCATTTGCAGTTTGCGAGAAGCCATGTGGGGGACACCGCAAACATGTAGAAGAAGGTGCTCTGGTCAGATGAGACCAACATTTAACTTTTTGGCCTAAAAACAAAATGCTATGTGTGGTGGAAAACTAACACTGCACATCAATCTGAATAAACTATCCCTACCGTGAAACATGGTGGTGGCAGCATCATGTTGTGGGGATGCTTTTCTTCAGCAGAGACAGGGAAGCTGATCAGAATTAATGGGAAGATTGATGGAGCCAAATACAGGAAGCAAAAAGACTAGAGACTGGGGCGGAGGTTCACCTTCCAGCAGGACAACGACACTAAACATACAGCCAGAGCTACAATGGAATGGTTTAGATCACAGCATATTGATGAGTTAGAATGGCCCAGTCAAAGTCCAGACCTAAATCTAATTGAGAATCTGTGGCAAAACTTGAAAATTGCTGTTCACAGACGCTCTCCATCCAATCTGACAGAGCTTGAGCTATTTTGCTATGAAGAATGGGCATAAATGTCCTCTCTAGATGTGCAAAGCTGGCAGAGACATCCCCAAAAAGACTTGCAGCTGTAATTGCAGTGAAAGGCGGTTCTACAAAGTATTGACTCAGGGGGGCTGAATACAAATGCACGCCGCACTTTTCACATATTTATTAGTAAAAAATAATTGAAAACCATTTATCATTTTCCTTCCACTTCACAATTATGTGCCACTTTGTGTTGGTCTATCACATAAAATCCCCAAAACATAAATTTACGTTTTTGGTTGTAACATGACAAAATGTAGAAAATTTCAAGGGGTATGAATACTTTTTCAAGGAACTGTTTTTACTTGCAACTTCCTCTGTCTCTCTGATTATTATAGTCAGATTTGAACTGACTGGCAGTAGTGGATATGAACCTGACTGGTAATTGCCACTTTTATATTTTAGGCTTTCCCTATGTTAAAGATAGCAAGGTGCCAGCAGGCTTTCTATAATCCCTAGGCACTCACTCCCTATATAAAGAGGAGTCAAATCCAGCAGGAAAAGTAAGTCCCTCTTATATGTTGGATGAATACATTTCACCATTGAATCCCTGAGAGAAAAAAAAAATGTACGTAGCGGGTGATTCAGTCCACAAGTGTCTACCAACAGTGAAATATTGCTTGCCATAGACTGCCTTTTACATGTGTATTTTTAGTAAAGGCACTGAGGGGTGTTAAGGATTGCAGTTTAATTTACTATTTGTCCTTCTGGTGAGCCCCAAGGCCACTGCAAGTGCTGAAATGAAATAAGCAAAAATCCCCTTGGTCTCCAGTAAATCTGCCACTTTAGGAAGAGGGGGCTATATGGACACAAGTAGGATCAGTTAATAAAATAAATCTGGCCTTCACTTTAGTCTTGCACAATTGTGCATGCTCCTCTCCTTACTAAAATTGCTTGCTCTGACTTCGCTGCACACTGTGAGCTTCTCACAGCGTTCATTAGAAGCTGCTCTTGAGAGGCAAACTGAGGCAGGGTGCTGTAATGTTTCCAGGAAGTTATTTACAGCACCCTGCATTCCACATCTACATTGCATAGAGAATCACAGTGATGATGTCACTGACATGAGTCTTTAATAAGGCATGTCATGAAATTAGAATGAAAAAAAAAATGATTAGTGTGTTGATGGGGGTGGAACCCAGGGAAGGCAGAATGTACGCTTCAGCTTTAAGTTAACTCAAGCTATTTTCGCATAAAATGGTAAAGGGTTAGAATCTGCCAATTGTTATCACTTTCTGTGCCCCATTTGGCAGATTTATCCCCAAGTCCTGTCTTATTGAAAGAACAGGAATTGCAAGATCTTCCCAATTCTATCTCACTGGTGCAATAAAGGAGGTGTAGGGGGTGTGGTCCCAACACTTTTTTGTGGTGGTAATATTATAAGTACTGCAGCGCCACCTTCTGTCTGACAGTGGCATTTTGTCTTGAAACACGGACCAAGGAGTCTGACGCATGCGCTGGGTGATAAACTCTATCAACACGGGCGTGAGACCCGAGCCAAGGCGAGGCTCCTCCTCTGCTCTGGTCACATGACACAGCTGAGGGGGGAGGACTTCCCCCACTTTGAACTACCTGCATCTGGTAAAGAAATCTGTACTGAAGGAGTGCTGGGGCT
>BLSH010372939.1:812518-823740 GCA_018402905.1 Glandirana rugosa | reverse complement strand
ACAGTTCGTACTGAGGAGGATCCGTACTGGGGAGGGGACTGTAGTGAGCTTTGTCTATACCAGGGAATCTGTGTTGAGAGGAGTCTGTAGTGGGGAAATCTGTGCTAGAGGGAGCCAGCACTAATGGAAGTCTGCACATTGGGGTGTCTATGCTGAAGCAAAGCTGTTCTGGAGTGAGTCTGTATGGTGGTGGTGGATCTGTGCCGGTGGATGTCTTGTACTGAAGGGGATGTGTTTAGCGAGGAGGCCTGTACTTCAAAGTTGGATTGGAAGGAGGGGGCGCCTGTACTGGGGAAGGTCTGTACTGAAGGGCTAAGGTGGGGGGATGTACTGAGGTGGTGGGCCAGGATGGTGCATTCAGGGCTGTGGGGGGAGAATCTGTACTGGGGGAGGATGGGGAGTGCTTGGGGTGGAGATGTGTACTGACAGCAGGAAGTAAATTTTGCTTGTATTCTGTGCCATGTCCTGAGCCCTTCAGAATGTCAATTTAAGCCCCTCCCACTGCAATTTGGCCACACCCACAATTGAGTGAGGTGTTTTGTTTATTTTTAATGTGTGTGGAAGGGGGGCTGTTATAAATGATCTGCCTCATGTACAAGATATGCCAGGTACACCACTGCCTAGAAAAACCCACCAATGGGGACACCACAATAAAAGTTATGGCTAGAGTTTGGCTTTCTTCTAACGGTTCCTTCTCCTGTTTGGAACAGATATTAACACGTGAATAGATTTTATTATTATTTATTGGTATTCACTGATAATTTAGCCTTTTCTCTATGTGTTAACATTCTAATTGCATCAAAAACAAACAAGTGCAGAATATTTATCAGACCAATAATTTATTAGCATCATTGTTCCCCATTGGGGCATTCATAGCAGTAAATTAGGCAGAGACGGTAAAGGAAAAGATTTAGGATTCTGTGACTTCTGAACTCCTGCGGCCAAAATCCATCCATCCGGCATAGTCCCGATCACGCATGGGATGAAGATGGTCCTCAGCGTTGGAGAGTTCTGCAGTGGGAGAACAAAGGGTTAGGGTGAGCAATTATGTGAGACAAAAAATATAGGGTACAGATTTATACAGTCGTATTAAAAATGATGGACACCCCATGGAAATTGTTGACATTTTTAACATATTTGAACCCGAAACATTAGAACTTTTTTCAAATAGCGCCTACAGATAAAGGTGTCATTATGGATACACTTGAACTAATGACACATAAACTTGACATGGTGGATTCATTCTCATCAATTCAATTAATAAAATGCAGATTTGTCACATGGAAGAAAGTTGTGGATGCCTAGGAGTCTGGCAAGGGATTGCTAATTTGTCCAGGACTCTTCTGCCCAAGAGCTGACCGATGCTAAAAGAAGTTTCGAAAGACCCCAAAATTTCATTGCAGAATCTGCAGTTGACTCTTGCAACAAGCAGAGATTGCCCCAATTCAACCTGCACTGGAAGCGAAAAAGCCTTCAGGCCTTCTGTGGATTGATGGGTCAAAGATACATTTGGCAACAGTAACCATATTTGTCACAAACTGAATACAGCATTTTAAGAGAAGAACCTCATACTAACTGTGAAGTGTGGTGGTGCAAATGTTATGTTTGCTGGTTTCAGGGCCTGGGCAGCACACAGTCATCAAGCAGAAACTTACATTCTGCATTCTATCAAAGTGTATTTAACCGGTTCCACACCGGCTACCGTCTATTTACGGCGGCAGTGTGGACGCTGGGCGCGAATCGCCGTAAAAAAGCGGCGATCTGCGAGTGGCCACTGGGGGGCGCGCACCCGCCGCACTCCTGAGGAGTGTGCCCGCGGCTGGGGCGGACGCGAGCCGCGATGAGTGGCCACAGCCAAAGAACGGGGAGCCGTCGATGTAAACACGGCGGTTACCCGATCTGTTAGTGGAGGCATGGGAGATCTACTGATCCCTGTCACTGGGATCAGTTAGATCTCTCATGCCCATGGTAGCCCAACCCCCCCACAGTAAGAACACACCCAGGGAACACAGTTAACCCCTAGATCTCCCCCTGCAGGTTAACCCCTTCACTGCCAATGACATTTATACAGTAATCAGTGGATATTTAAATTTCTGATCGCTGTATAAATGTCATTGGTCCCAAAAGAGTGTCAAAAATGTCCGACATGTCCACTGCAATATCGAAGTCGCCGATTTTTTTTTTTTTACTAAAAATATGAGGAAGAATATAAATCGGCCAAAACCGATGGAAAAAATGTTTTTTGTATATTTTTTTTTTTTGGCAAAAAGTAAGAAATTTGGGTTTTTTTGCAAAATTGTCGCTCTTCTTTTGTTTATAGCGGTGATCAGAAATGACGCAGAGGGGATCAAATACCACCAAAAGAAAGCTCTATTTGTGGGGAAAAAAGGACGCAAATTTCGTTTGGTTACAACATCGCACGACCGTGCAATTGTCAGTTAAAGCGACGCAGTGCTGAATAGCAAAAAGTGCTCTGGTCCTAACCTGGGAAATGCTGAAAGCTGAACTCGGTTCGGGGAACAAAGCAGAGAGACGAGCTGTGGTAGGGCCCCAGCAGGTAGTAAACAAAGTCAACTCAGTCATAGGGCCTCTGAAACGCGTTGTACACACCCTTGTAGCTTGTTGCTCTGTCCCAGGGAGATGTATATAGCATCTCCAACAACTCCCTTGTGCATGACAGCCAGTCCTGCCGGCCATGCCGACCACAGCTCTCTCACTCGGGACAGCATTCTGCTTACCTAGATGTAAGTGTTTTATTTTTGTTTTTAATAAATGACTTCTGCTTCAATTGATGCTTTCGCTGCAGCCAGGGCTACTGTTAAAAATCACGGGGCCCCATACGGCCAACCTGACAGGGCCCCTTATGGCAGAAAGTGACAGAGGACATAGATTTATCAGTCCCTTTCTCTGCAGCCTCAGCTTCACAGATGAATGAATAGGAAGCACTGTGAGGCTACCTGCTCATTCACAAACTGAAACACAGTAAACACAGTTTACTATGCTTCAGTGATGAATGAGCACAGGAGTGATTGGTACCGATTGCTCACTGTGTTCATTTGGGCAAGGAAGGAGCCAGTAAATTACATGTTTACCAGCCTCTTGCCCCACTCTCCATCCTGAAACATCTCTTGTGTGCCCATATCAGCTGACTGCAGAGGAGAGGAGGGAAACTGGTAGCGCTGTGGGCTGGACAGAAAAATGGAAGTGGCACATGTGCCAGGATCGATCCCCCCGAAGTGCAGCCAGTAGGATAAAGAGGAGGAGAATCTGGCAGCGCTGCAGGGGGAGGCAGAATAGGATTGGTGTCTGCAACAAGACAGTACAGCTTAGCATGTGACTGGGCCCCCCTTTTGAACTGATGGGGCCCGGGCCCAGTACAAGAGGGCTGGCTGTACTGCCTTATCAGCGGCCCTGGCTGCAGCTCCCCTGTTTTTCAAATGTCCCGAGGATCTTCCCTGATCTGATGAGCCCTGCTGCACCATGATTAGAGCTTGAACCCATCCATCCATCCCTGATCACATCCATCCCTGTGACCCATCCTACAATTCTCCACAACAAGGCTAGAGTCCATTGCATCCCATTCCGGCTTACTCTACTGGAACTCCAACCCTAAGAAGCACTGGGGTTAGATCTTATTCTACAGACCCAAGTACTTTTTTTTTACCTTTCTCCCAATATTATTTCATGTGCTTGAAACATTCAGTGCAGAGAGACTCATTTTTCTTTTTAGTGAACATTCACAAAGATAGCTGTAGATAGCTGAATCAGAGGCATTGTAGGGGGAAGGTGGTTGTATTAAGGTAAGGATTCAGTTAATGGGGTATTTAAGGGTCAGAGTAAAGTGTAACAGTCAAATTAAGGATTGCATGTTAGGTGTTACTGTTAGAAGAGTTAAGGTGGAAAAAACAACTGCATGGCTATATTCTCTGCCATTTAAATGTGTGGATGCAGAAAGTACTGCATTACGGCCACTAGATGGTGCTGAGGAGCATACTTATTTCCTATGATAGCACCATCTAGTGGCCATAGTACATTATGCCCATTATGCCCAGCTGCAATGCAATATTTTACATTTTTGTTTTATTATACACTTTAAAGAACGTCGAGCAGTTTACCAGAAAATCACAATCTTCTGGCACTGGAACCATATACTGTACATCCCTGTGAATTTAAGCCACAGTCCATGCGTTATATTACTTATTGCTGCACATTACCTGAAAGTAGCTGGGGGAGAAGCTGTGACATGATCAGCTGCTTCTGTTCATGGGTCAGGGATGCTAGGAGGTCCCGTCTGCTGACTTCAGAAAGGGAGTTCTTCCTTTGAGCTCCGTGTCTTGCTGATTCTAGCTCTGTCATTGGCCTGCACACGACTGCTATGGCAAGCATGGCTAGCAGAATACTAACACAAACCTTCTTGTCCATTTCTGTAACACAAGAATATACAGCAAATCTGTTAAAGGGACATACCATGTGACCCCTAAGAGTAAATCCAGTGATCTTTAAGGTACCCAAAGCTGGGGTGCAAGTGGTAACACCCCAGGAGTGCCACTGATGTCCTCTGTGCCTTCCTATTGGACAATGACCCCAATCTCTGCTAACAGGCAGGCAGACTGAGGCAGGTAATAAGCAAGTTGGTCATTAGACCCTTTAGGTAGTCTAGTGGTTTAAGTTGGACAGACCCTTTCTGGTAGACTTGCAGTGCGAGAGAAGTGTCATCATACCCAACCAGAGTAGAAAGCAGAGGCTGTATATGTAACATGCAAACACATTAATAGGATGATTTGCATTATAGCCCAACTCAGTGAAAAATCCTGGATAGAATAGAAAATGGTTAGAACCTCTGCCAGGCTTTTATTGTTGTCTGTTCCTTCACTGGAAATGATATAACCAAACATTTTATCTTTTACGAGACCAAAGGTTCAATTCACATAGCTTTTAACACAAGGATAAGGCGATTCATTATAGCAATGTGACTGCAACTTTCAATCTTAAATAACTGTCACTTTTTGAATATTAGTATCCTTAAAGAGGAAGTAAACCCAGATTGTATTCCCCTGTAAAGTAGATGCATAATGGGCTAATATGTATCGCCTAGTAGCCCATTATGTGCCACTTACCTGCAAACAAAGCCTGCGATGTCCCCTGTGCTGGCTGCATCCATCTTCTGCCCCTCTTCCTTCCGGGGCCGCAACTCCGGCTCTGTGACTGGCCGGAGTGGCGTGACGTCACGGCACATTCACAGTGAAGAAATGGCACGGAGGCCTTTCCTTCACTGTGCATGTGCCGAAATGATGTTGGCACAGCAAATACACTGCATATACTAATACTAATCTGAGCTAATTAGGCTGTCTTCATCCTCCCTGGAGAGATTTCCATTGCTTCCTCTCCCTCTGATCCCTTTATCACAGAACAAGAAGTGAGGGGAAATCTCCCTAAAAATCAATAAAAACAAGCAGCGGTTCTAACCCTTCTCTACTATATCTAGGTACAAAATTATGTTATTAAAAGTGGTTTGAGAAATTAAAACAAGAAAATCGGTCATGTCAAAAATCCAGTTCTGTCCTATCATTTATGCACTCTACAGTCTTGTCTAGTGTTCATCCATGGGCTACAGAACACCTCCCCCTTATGTAAGCAAGATGAGGAGATGGGTGGATGTGTTCTGAACACATTACCTGCCCTAGGGTGACAATGCTGATGCTCCATAAATAGCGATTGAGTGTGGGACAGAAAGTGTGTTACTGGCAGGATCTCCAGGCTAAGCAAAGAAAAAAAAGAAAACTAATGCAGCAATCACATCTAAGGACTGGTAAGCTGCAATAAATTCCATTTTTTTTCTTGCACTTAACACGTAAAGCTCATCTCTTACATTGATAAATAAATGTTTATTTAAAAAAAAATATAAGCAATAATTAAAAAAAAAAATAACAATACAAAAATATATAATATATAAGTAAATAATAAATAAATATAAATAAATGTTAAAAACACTAAAGTTCCTCTTTAAGATCAAACATCCCTGTATCAAAAAGGCTCCTTACAATTTAAGAATGGTGTCCAATAGCCCTTAATGTTATTTTATTTAAAGTATTGGGCAGATACCTCATTTGGAAAAGGTCATTCGACCCAAAACGGAGAAAGGAGGGTGCTGGAAACACCCGATGGCTTCATAAACCTGCTGAGGTTGGCATTAAATTTATTTATTTTTTAATTTTATTTCAGGAACTTAAATAGTGCCGTCAGTTTATGCAGCGCTTTACATATATATTGTACATTCACATCAGTTCCTACCCTCAAGGAGCTTACAATCTAAGGTCCCTAACTCACATGCATACATATACTAGGGCCAATTTAGACAGGATTTAGACAAGATCTAATTGACCTACCAGCATGTCTTTGGAGTAAAAGAGGCTTCTACATGCTTTAACCCTATGCAGAGTTTAAAGTTTTCTTTTCCTTTTTTTTTTTTATTATGCAGCATGAAAATTGCAGCAGGAGGAAGAAGACTCCTCTATCTGTTGCATATGGATTAAGACTTTGCGGTGTTAAGTAGCATGGACTTTTTAAACAATGCATTAAATTGTTAAAAAACACAAAGCTTGTTATTTGCAATAATCTATCACCATTTCATCCCATTGAATCAATACACAGCTGTGATCTCCTGAGCAGTCTATCGCCCCCTGCTGCTCATACATGGCTCACCTGTTGCAGTGGTCCTCCGGAGCCTGGATGCTGCTGCTGGTAAGATGTTGCTGGCTGGCTGCAGCATCCCATCGCCTTTTATTGTAGGTGATGATGCCTGGTCCCACCCACCCATATTCTTCCTTCAGGGCCCCTTCTGCTTGTGATGTCAGTGAACCTCCTGCCCTTTAGATAGATGGAGATTAACTATTTGTCAAGAGGATCACTCATCACAATAAAAGTGAACAATTACGTTTCATTTCATTGCCTGACACTAAGATGCCAGACCTGCACACTACGGAAAATTTCAGAATCATTTTAAGTCGATTTGGAAAAAAAAAAAAAATCAAAGGATTTTAACTCTTCTTTTCCCGGCTCCATTTTAATGTCGCCAATTACAAAATATTTGATTTTTTTTTTTTTTTTTTTGCTTTTTAAGGACAGAAAATGTATCTGCCATGTATATGCCAAGCACCTTGATTTGTGGTCATTATCAGCCTTAATAATGTGTGACCACTTTAACCACTTCAGCCCCGGAAGGATTTACCCCCTTCCTGACCAGGCCATTTTTTGCGACACGGCACTGCGTCGCTTTAACTGACAATTGCGCTGCCGTTGTGGCGCTGTACCCAAATAAAACCGGTGTCATTTTTTTCCCACAAATAAAGCTTTCTTATGCTGGTATTTGATCACCATTGCGGTTTTTATTTTTTGCGCTATAAACAAAACAAGACTGACAATTTTGAAAAATAAATATTTTTTTACTTTCTGCTATAAAATATATGCAATAAAAATGTAAAAAAATCTAATTTCTTCCACAATTTAGGCGAATATGTATTCTGCTACATATTTTTGGTAAAAAAAAATACCAATAAGCATATATTTATTTGTTTGCGCAAAAGTTATAGCGACTGCAAACTATGAAATAGATTTATTTATTATTTAATTCTCTTATTAGTAATGGTGGTGATCAGCGACTTATAGCGGGACTGTGATAGTGCGGCGGACAGTCAGGACACTAACTGACAGTTTTTGGGGACCGGTGACACTAATGCAGTGATCAGTGCTAAAAAAATATGCACTGTCACTGTACTAATGCCACTGGCTGGGAAAAGTTAGGGGTGATCAAAGGGTTAACTGTGTGCCTAGCCAGTGTTTTCTGACAGTGTGAGAGGTGCTTTTAGTAGGAGAAAACATGGATCCTAGTCCCTGCTTTGCAGGAACACAGGATCAATCCCTTCGTTACTGACAGAACGGCGACCTGCCTTGTTTACATAGGCAGATCACCGTTCTGCCTGTGTTCCGAGCAATTGGCTGGTGCCGGTGGACATTGGGTAAAACTGCTATAGGGCAGTTGGCAAGTGGTTAAATAACAAACATGTCATCCTTACCTGCTCTGTGCAAGGGTTTTACAGAGAGCAGCCTCAATCCTTTTCTGGGTTCCTTTGCCGGTGTTACTGGCTCCTCCCACTCCTGCCAAGTGCCTTCATAGCAAAGGGCTTGCCACCATAAGACTATGTTCATAAGATGCACAGAGCGGGGTCCTGCTCCCTCCCCACTGGCTGTGATTGACAGCTGCCAATGATGCCTCTGAGGCAATGAGGAGGGAGAGACCTGGGAGAGCAGCTGCTCTGGTGCACATTGCTGGATCGCGATCGTGCTCAGGATAGGGGGGGGGGGGGGGGGCACCATGTTTTTTTTTTACCTTACTGCATAGAATTCATGAAAGTGAAAAGCCTTCAGCCTTTAGAACCACTTTAACCACTAAGACTGCCTGCTGCAGATGTACTGTGGCAAGGCGCTTCTATTGCGATAATCGCCAGCTATCCGCAATCGCTCCACAGAGAGGCAGAACGGGAATCTGCCTATGTAAACAAGGTGGATCCCCGTTCTGACAGGGAAGTACACAGGGATCGTCTGTTCTTAGTAATCACTCTGTACTCCCAGTCAGTCCACCCCCCACACCTCCCTAGGACACACTTAACCCTTTGATTGCCCCTGATGTTAACCCCTTCCCTGCCAGTGTCATTTATACAGTGATTTTTATAGCACTGATCACTGTATTGGTGTCACTGGTCCCCAAAAAGGGTCAAATTTGTCCGCCGCAATATTGTAGTCCCGCTAAAAATCGCTGATCACCGCTATTACTGGTAAGAACTATTTTAAGCAATTAAAAAGTCCATAAATATATCCCCTATTTTGTAGATGCTATAACTTTTGCGCAAATCTTTCTATCAATATACACTTATTGGGATTTTTTTTACTAAAAACATGTAGCAGAATACATATTGGCCTAAACTGATGAAGAAATTTGATTTTTTATATATTTTTTTTTTGGATGTGTTTTATAGCAGAAAGTAAAAAATATTGTTTTTACTTGTCAGTCTTTTTTTGTTTATAGCGCAAAAAATAAAAACCGCAGAGGTGATCAAATACCACCAAAAGAAAGCTCTGTTTGTGGGAAAAAAGGACGTCAATTTTATTTGAGCACAAGGTCGCACGACCGCGCAATTGTCAGTTAAAGCAAAGCAGTGCCGTATGTCAAAAAATGGCCTGGTCATTAAGGGGGTAAAACCTTCCAGGGCGGAAGTGGGTAAAGTTTATGTAAACTCTAACAATGAGCTTCTCTTATTTTCTTCCTCCTGATCTGTTAAATATACCATTGGAAGTATTTTCTAATATCTTTTTGATAACAAAAAAACAAAACAACAACCTGTTGATTATGTCAGCGTCTGTGCTCGCTACTTGTGTAATCTCAAATTGTCCGTATAGCCCTCCTAGTTCTTATCTTGGACTACAGAATCATTAGCCTTTATGTTGTGGAGATCTAAGTGGGAGTGATTGAGTAGTTTAGCATAATACACCTGGCAGGGCTGACACCACACTGCTCTAGATCCCACCCTGCAGATATATGAACCTAGGCACACTCACCTACCAGGAAGCACAGGGTATTGCTTAGGCACTGTTATAATATATAACATAGCAAGTCTTCACTTTTTGATTTCCGTTCCCCCTTTAGGTGACCTTCTCACATTCCGATTGTTTTTGGCAGATCAAAAGATGATCTCACTTCTATGAATTGCTACAGACAGGCCTGGCCCACTGATCTCAGGAGAATTAGACAAGTTAGTGCATCTTTTATGATCGTTCCCCCATGATAAGCAGGCAGTGGAACATGTCCGCTGCAGCTCTTCCTTCCCTTTGGCATATCCCAATCAGCAGAGCAGTTATGAGTAGATTGGTTAACATGTATAAATGAGCATAGAGAAAATCCAGTCTTGCTTTTTTTTTTTTTATATGTACAGTATGAATAGTAACCAGCCTGATGAAAATAATCTGATCAGTGTTCCTTATTTGCTCAATATATATGTTGTTTTCTTTGTCATAGCGTGAAGTCAGATTAAAGCAGACAGCCAGTTTGTATTTGTTGCACTCATCTTTGCTGCAGTGGGGGCCAATTACAGCTCCATATTCTGCATGCAAGGACCTTCTCCTTCAGCACTAGCTTTATGGAAACTTCCGTCTGTGAACCATTCCGGCTGCCGTAGCCAGGGCCGCTGATAAGGGGGTACAGCCAGCCCTTGTGTGGGGGGCCCGGAGCACACAGGGGGGCCCACACACAGGGGGATTAGTGACAGATGACAACTGTGTCTCTTTTCCTCCAGCAGATGAAAAAGCTGCTCTCCTTCCCTCTCCCTGCTTTTATTTGCTAAGAAAGAGACAATCATCCCTCAGTAATCCCCCTCCCTGTGTGGGCCCCTCTCCTCTCAGCACTGGAGTCTGTTATCTCTCTAAGGCTCCATGCACACTGTTTTAAAAAAACGTTGCATTTGCAGGAGTTTAGTGTTTTGCCTGTAGAAGCAGCTCAATGTTATCCTATGTGTCCATACACATGAGGACGATTACAGGCAGATTTTAAGCTCAACGTTTAACTGCTTCCCGACCGCGCGCCGTCTTTTCACGGCGGCAGTCGGGGAGCTGGGCGCAAATCGCCGTAAATATACGGCGATTCACATTTTGGCCACCAGGGGGCGCGCACCCGCCGCACTCCTGAGGAGTGTGCCCGCGGCTCGGGCGGACCCGATGTCCGCCGGCGAGCTGCGATGAGCGGCTACAGGGAAAAGAAGGGGAACCGCCGGTGTAAACACGGCGGTTCCCCGCCCTGTCAGTGGGGCATGAGAGATCTACTGATCCCTGTTACTGGGATCAGTTAGATCTCTCATGCCCATGTTAGCCCAACCCCCCCACAGACATCGGCGAGTAGCGTCGAGCGGCCGCCTGTAGCCCAGGCGGGCTCGGCGCCCGTGTGAGGAGTCCTCACGCCGCCCACGCGCGGGGGACCACCGGTTTTACACTTAGCGGCATATAAATGCCGCTAAACGCGGGTCGAGGGGCTGACGGCGGCACTTTTCTGCCGCGCGCCAGCCCTTCGTCAATTTGCAACTCGAATTTTAGACGGACATTAGCAGGAGTACACATACCTGTGTATCCTATTGTAACTCGACGAAGATGTCCGTTTTGTGATTTGAGGACGTTTACGT
>BLSH010372939.1:770204-790439 GCA_018402905.1 Glandirana rugosa | reverse complement strand
GAAATGCTTTTACCCCCAGCTTCTTTAGCAAGGCAGTGGTCATCTTGGAGGTGTGTTTGGGGTTATCATGTTGGAATACTGCCCTGCGGTCCAGTCTCCGAAGGGAGGGGATCATGCTCTGCTTCAGTATGTCACAGTACATGTTGGCATTCATGGTTCCCTCAATGAACTGTAGCTCCCTAGTGCCGGCAGCACTCATGCAGCCCCAGGCCATGACACTCCCATCACCATGCTTGACTGAAGGCAAGACACACTTGTCTTTGTACTCTGGTTGCCCTGGTTGTCCCCACACACGCTTGCCACCATCTGAACCAAATAAGTTTATCTTGTACTCATCAGACCTCAGGACCCGGTTCCAATAATCCATGCCCTTAGCCTGCTTGTCTTCAACAAACTGTTTGCAGGCTTTCTTGTGCATCATCTTTAACAGAGGCTTCCTTCTGGGATGACAGCCATGCTGACCAATTTGATGCAGTGTGCGGCGTATGGTCTGAGCACTGACAGGCTGACCCCCCCCCCCACCCCTTCAACCTCTGCAGCAATGCTGGCAGCACTCATACGTCTATTTCCCAAAGACAATCTCTGGATATGACACAGAGCACGTGCACTCAACTTCTTTGGTCGACCATGGCGAGGCCTGTTCAGAGTGGAATCTGTCCTGTTAAACCGCTGTATGGTCTTGGCCACCGCGCTGCAGCTCAGTTTTAGTGTCTTGGCAATCTTCTTATAGCCTAGGCCATCTTTATGTAGAGAAATAATTCTTTAAATCCTCAGAGAGTTCTTTGCCAAGAGGTGCCATGTTGAACTTACAGTGACCAGTATGAGAGAGTGAGAGCGATAACACCAAATTTAACACACCTGCTCCCCATTTCACATCTGAGACCTTGTAACACTAACGAGTCACATGACACCAGGGAGGGAAAATGGCTAATTGTGCCCAATTTGGACATTTTCACTTAGGGGTGTACTCACTTTTGTTGCCAGCGGTTTAGACATTAATGGCTGTGTGTTGAGGTATTTTTAGGGGACAGCAAATGTGCACTGTTATACAAGCTGTACACTCACTACTTTACATTGTAGCAAAGTGTCATTTCTTCAGTGTTGTCACATGAAAAGATATAGAATAAAATATTTACAAAAATGTGAGGGTGTACTCACTTTTGTGAGATACTGTGTATAGAGAAATGACATAAAAAGTACTGGATCACAGATGACGTTTTGACTTAAATATAGTCGTCCTCAGGGAGTTTCAAAATGGATACAAAAATAAATTTCTATCATTGACAAAAAGAGAAATAATGACATTAATAATACAATAAAAAATTATATCCACAAAAAAAGTGCATGTACAAAAATATACATACTAACATTACAAGAAAAATACAGTGCAATACAACAAAAATATCACCAAAAAATGTGCGAACTCTTACAGTGCCACAGGAAAAGCAGAGATGACCGCCAAAGGATGCCAAGACGGTGAAGGTGGTAGAAAAGTACCCCCAAATACTCAGTCAAGGAAGGATGGAGGTCTATAATTAATTCAGATAAGAAATAGTGAATTCGACTGATAAAACCATGTTGGTAATCAGCCTACAAAGAACACTATAGAAAAAAATGGGCTTACTATCATCAAACTTCCATAATAAAAAGCAAATAGAGGCTTAAGTGGAGAGGACTAGCCAGGAAAATCAAGCCTCACCAAAATCCATCCAAAAAGGATACAAATCTAAAATTAAATATAATTTGAGTTAGTAAAGCTAGCAGATGAAAACATGCTTTAAAGCAGCGTTCAAAAAAAAAAAAAAAAAAGGAGAAAAAAGCGGAGTAAAGGAAAACAAATGCAGTCAAACTTACTTGACAACAGGGAGGTGAGAGCTTTAATAGGGAGGACTGACCATGCGAATGCTATCACACAGAGTTCTTGTAGTATAAACAGGAGAAATCACTTTGGGAATTTAGCTGTATAAAAAAACAGGCTGAGGGAAAACTAGTGTCCCATGGCCAAAAAGTGATAAAGAGCAAAACTTAAACCATCAGGGACGCCAAAGTCTCCTAAAAAAAGGGGGAAAGAAAAAATATAGGCAAATACAAATAAGTAAGATTGTAAAACCCCTCTAAAGGGGCAAACAATGAAAAAACTAAGAAAATTTAGAATAGACACTGCAAGCTTCTTTCAATTACCTGAAGAGAGTGCCCTCCAAGCGTGGTCAGACCTCCATTGAGCGTCCAGTCCAAGCAAACACAGCTGACGGCCGCTAACACAATGCCAGCGTCAGCCTAATTAAATACCCCCAGGCCGACTCAGTGTCACAGGTGGGAGGAGAAGGAACCCCCTATTACCAGACACCTGAGTACAATGAACCAATGGCAAGGAGCCAACGGAAAACCGCATACAGCGTGCGGGTCAAGCAGACACGCTCCTTCGCCATCACATCCCTCCCAGAAAAAATGGCATCAGAGGGGAGCGCCAGGAACCTGGGGGACACCTAAGCTGGGAGCGATTGCCCCAGAAAAAAGGGGCTGTGATGCCAGCATGGATTGTGCAACCCATTTAGGGTTGCCACATCATCCCTTTAATCCAGGACACCTATCAATTACACAGGTTCTGTGGCTGATCAAGGTGGTCATTAAACTCACTTGGTGCTTCATCTGCATTAAATTAGCCTCAGAACCTGTGTAATTCATAGGTGTCCTGGATTAAAGGGATGACGTGGCAACCCTACAACCCATACAGGGGCAGATGACACCATCCACAGGATGGGGAGGGCAGAACGCCACCTAAGATGGAGGGTCAACAGCGGTGGATATGCTGCGAAGACCCATGTGATATGGGACAAAAAAAAGGGGGGGGGGGAACCAAGGGAGGCAGCCCCAGGCGACAACCCCCCATGAGGACGGACCAAGCTGTCCACTCAAAGGGGTGGCTGGCACCGCCTGAAGATGGTAAATCACTGGGGAAAAGACACAGCACAGCCAAAACAATGTGACATAAGGGGCAAAAACCCCACTCCAGGGCAAACTGTGTGGGGGCTTTCCGTGCTGGGAATGAGATAGAGGGGACCAAGGGATCACCGCCAGGGGAGAAAAAAACATCCTCCAGACAGACACCTCCACATATGGGCACTGTAGATGAGGTCATACATGGTAGAGTCCACATAGACGTAACATTAGTTTAATTGGCATACCTTATGTGTGTAACTTTTACGGATATACCAAGGGGTATCACTCCAGGGGATAGAAGGTCATGGGCCATGCAGAACTTGTTGCAATTGTATCAATTGTTATATCATTATGAGATTTATGGAGAGGGAATCCCTATTATGTACTATTATTGGATTACCATAATGTATTATCATGTGTCACCTTTGTGATTATATGTATGTATGTACGAATATATCTATTAAACATTTTTATCCAACTTTTATGTATCCATCAATGCTATGTCTGACCATCACATGCTTCATATAAAGTCCCACTCCCCTCGCTCCCTTGCACCGTTGGTGCAAACTTTTTTTTGCTTATATTGAACTTTGGTGGTGGTGAGCCGGGGCGAGCACCTGCAGTGATTTGCTAATTAATTACTGCCTAGAGCAGTGTTACAACTTATTTCTTACCCCAAAAAAATATGCTTTGATTATTGTGCTACAAGCGGGAGTCTTACAAACCTCAGCACATTAATTTGTAAAATATGATAGTCTACCATTACATACTGTATGCTTTTCTACACACAGCCTACCTAGAAGAAGAATTTTGTTAATAGTAACCACTGAGCTGCCAGCATCTATTGTATAATATGGCATAAATAGTGCAAGGGCCAGGTGTATGTCCTATACAGTCTAGCGTATGCACTCCCCATTAGGCAGAACTCTACTAGCAGCAAATCCCTGTGACAGCAAACACGTTTAACCACTTCAATACCAGGCACTTTCCCCCCTTCCTGCCCAGGCTAATTTTCAGCTTTCAGCGCTGTTGCATTTTAAATGACAATTGCGCAGTCATGCATCACTCTACCCAAACAAAATGTTTAGCATTTTGTTCCCACTAATAGAGCATTCTTTTGGTGGTATTTGATCACCACTGGGTTTTTTATTTTTGGCAAAACAAATAAAAAAAGACAAAACATTTTGAAAAAAATAAAAAAATGTTTTCTTTCTGTTATAAAATTTTGTAAATAAGTAAGTTTTTTCCTTCACTGATGGGCACTGATGAGGCTGCACTGATGGGCACTGATAAGGCGGCACTGATGGGAACTGATGATGAGGCATTATTATGCAGCACTGATAGGCAGCACTCATATGCAGCACTGATGGGCATTGATAGGGGGCACTGATGGGCACTCATAGGTGGCACTGATGGGCACTGATAGGCGACTCTGATGGGCACTGAAAGGCCACACTGATGGACAGTTATAGTTGGTACTGATGGGTACTTATAGGTGGCACTGATGGGTGGCACTGATGGGCACTGATAGATGGCACTGATGAGGAGGCACTGGCAGGCATTACTGATGGGTACTGATTGGCACCTCTAATGGGCACTGATTTGCATCCCTGGTGGCCATGGTTGGGCATCCCTGGTGGTCATGGGTTGTCATCCCTGGTGGGCACGGGTGGGCATCCCTGGTGGGCTCTAGTGGGCATCCTTGGTGGGTCTGCACTGATAATGCGCTGAATATCAGCGCAGACCCCTCCCTGTCAGGAGAGCAGCCGATCAAGTCTCCTCTACCCGCACCTTGTCAGTGCGACTAGAGGAAAAGCCGATAAATGGATTTTACTGGTTACGATGTGACCAGCTGTGATTGGACACAGTTGATCACATGGTAAGGAGCCTACGTCATACACTTTTTACCAAGATTGGAGATGCAGTGTGTCAGACTGACACACCACACCATCGATCGCCGCTCTGCACACCCCCCCCGAGCGGGTTATCCTGCTGAACGTCATATGACGTCCAGTCAAGATAATGAAACCACTTTGCGGCCGTCATATTGCTATATGGCGGGCGGGTAGTGGTTAAAAAAAATAAGGATGGCCAAAGGCCTCTCTCCACACCAATACTGCAGATGACCTCCTGATGGAGATCATTCTCACATACTCTGTTCTAACCAGGGGAGAGGTAGCCAGCAATGCTCTGGGCCTCTCTCTTAAACCTAGCATCCATGTGGTCCTCTGGCTCAAGCAGTCCATCCCCTGAAGGCCGATCCCATAGGCTGGATGAAGGTGGAAGAGCAGACCACACTATCGCTATAGCACAGTGGAGGGTAGCAAACAGACAAAATCTCTTGCGCAATTATGTGATGTGGGGTGAACATATATTCAAAGGGCAATTGCTGTGGCTTTGCTGCCTTCTGGGATAGGGGTTGTCCCGAATGTCACTAGATAATAAGAAGAAAAGAAGGCGCACTGGCCTAGTGCATTATCCCAAGGATAGGTAGTTGCTGATCAATGCCATTGCTAGTATAAAAAAAAAAATTGCAGTTTTTATACCATAATTTGTAGACGCTATAACTTTCACACATACAAATTAATATACACGTATTGGTATTTTTATTTACCAAAGATGCGCAGCAGAATACATTTTGGCCTAAATTTCTGAAGAAATTGAACTTCTTTCATACCACCAAAAGAAAGCTCTATTTGTGGGGAAAAATTATATAAATTTTGTTTGAATACAGAGTTGCATGACTGCGCAATCTCCAGTTAAAGTAGCGCAGCACTTAATAGCAAAAAATGGCCCGGTTATAAAGGGGGTAAATTCTTCCGGAGCTAAAGTGGTTATTGTTATTATTATAGAGGATTTATATAGTGGCAACAGTTTGCACAGTGCTTTACAACATGAGGGTAACCAGAACAGCTACAATACAATACAGAGGGAATCAGAAGGCCCTGCTCGTTAGAGCTTACAATTTAAATAGTTTGTTTGGGCCAAACTGGTTCAAATTAGGGAAAATAGTTTTTGTTACTTACCATAATTTTCCTTTCCTTGATCCTCCTCTTGTCATTCTACCATGGGTCAGCTTGACCCTCTCTGACCCCTCCAAGACAACCTCTTACCTAGTCTAGAAAGAGCGGCTGTCTGCCTGAGCTAGTGTTCAGAATATCCCACCTCACGACGGAAACTGGGTGAGAATCCCCGGCTGACATGAGGCGGGTTCAGGAAAGGACAATTACGGTAAGTTGCGAAAAACTATTCCTGGACCTCCTTATGTCAGCCTACCATGGGACATATGGGAGGCAAAAAGAACCACATTAGAAAAAAGACCCAAAAAACTCAATACTGCTAAATACTATGACCGTAGACCCAAAACCCTCTGTGGGCGGAAGAGCCACATTCACCCTGTAGTGATGAATAAAGGTGTTGGGCATGCTCCAGCTTGCTGCTCTGCATACTTCTTCAGCCAAAACTTTAGCTTATACTGCCCACGAAGCTACCATACCTCTAGTAGAATGCTCTTTGACTTCCAAGGGCGACGGGAGACCCAAAGACTTGTACGCAATTCGGACTGTTTTTACAACCCAGGAGGACATGACCTTCAACGGAATTGTCAGGTCCCTTAAAAAGGTGATCTTGTCTTTGGAACTCTTTGGTCCGATCTAGATAGACCGATAAAGAGACGACAACATCCAGTTTTTTCCATTCATCTTCCGATTCATCCTCTGGAAAAGCTGGGAGGACTGACTCCCAATTCATGTGAAATGAAATGACAACCTTTGGAAGAAAACTTGGAACTGGTCTTAGCACAATTCTGTATTGAAAGATTAAGTAGTGTGGCTCTCTAAATGAAAAAGCGTACGACTCGGATGCTCTCCTTGCCGAGGCAATAGTTGTCAAAAATATAATCCTTAGCGTTAAATGAAATAACGAACATGAGGAAACTGGATCAAATGGAGAGCCAATGAAGCCTTCAAGACCAACCACAAATCCCATTTGGGAAAAAAAGATTTCACTGGTGGTCTCATTTTCATTGCTGCCTTTAAACACCAAATCACTAAAGGATCAAAGGCCCACCTCTTGTTTGACATAGCTGACAGGGCCGAGACCTGGATTCTTAATGAAATTTAGGGTAAGCCGCTTTCTAGACCACTTTGGAGGAATTCTAAAATATTGGAGACCAAAGGGGACATGGGATTCCAATTCCTTTCAGCAGAGATGCACAAAAAGGCTTTTGTCATGCCTTCTGGCAAATTCAGCTTGCATTCTATTAATGTTTAGCTTGTGTTATGCTGCCACCTTGTGACTGTTTTTGGTATGTATTCTCATTCCAGTATTTTGTCTATGTAATCATCCCACAATGCATTGCACTTTAGTTCAAGGGTTAGCAGCCATTCTAGAGTGTACACATGTATGGACGGATCCTGTTTCAATCAGCTGCCATCCTCTGCCTAGCAAGGTGTTTTCCTGGCAGTATCCTTAACCCGGCATCCATTGTAAGTAGTTACATGTAATTTGCCATGTATTGATTGCACATGTCATTGTAATATGTCATTGCAGGTATGCATGTATTCATTGTACCTCATCTCTTTCTTCCTGCAGTTTTACTCTACTCTTTCTTTATACTTCCTATCTGTTCTGCAATAAAAGTTAAAAAAGGACTCAACGCTCCGCCTTAATGAATTGCAAGAGTGGGAAAACAGAGATTGAGAGAGTTATCTGTACGACTAGTAGCATCCCCTTTACGAGGTCCAAAACAGCTTTCCTTATGCTATGATAGGCTGAGTTAGCTGTTTTCTTTTGAGCCTGTAATAAGGTGCCGATTACCTCATCTGATAGGTCTAAATGTCTCAAAGATCTCCTCTCAATCTCCATGCCATTAACTTCAGTCTCTTGGGGTTCGGGTGACATACCCTGTTCTGTACTAGGAGATCACGACCAGAAGGTAGTGGAATTGGTGACACAACTTCATCCTCCACACCAAAGGAAACCACGGCCTTCTGGGCCAGAAGGGTAGTATTGCTGTTGCAGCCACCTCCTCTCAACAAATCTTCTATAGCACGTTGAGAATCAATGGAAGTGGAAGGAACACATATACTAGAGGGAAACTCTACAGCTTGGACAGGATGTCCAGACCCAGGGATTGGCTGGCAGAATTGGGAGTAGTGAGGAAATTGGAAATTCTTCTCCGACGCCATCATCTGCTAAGACCTTCTTGGGTCCTGGCAGATAGGCAGCTGTAAGAGAGTTAACATTCTCCTCCACCCACATGCAGATCTGACATGCCACCCTGAGGAGTGGCAGGCTCCTGGTGCCACCTAGCCGAGCCACATAGACCACTGTGGTTCAGTTGTCCGAAAGAACTTTGACCTCTGGCCCCTGCAATAAAGACTGGAACTCTAGAAGAACGCATTGAATGACCTCCAGTTCCAAGAGGTTTGAACTCTACGTAGACAATACCTTCCACTGACCCTGAACCTTCTGCCCTAAGCAATGGGCCCCCCAGCCTAGATGACTGGCATCTGTTATCACCACTGTCGGATCCAGAGACTCATGAGGCAAGGCCCAAGGCACTACCAGGATTGTGGAGGTCAGTAGACCCAAATACTGCATGCACTCTTTCACCATCAGAAGGGAATCTAGACATCACCTCCTCCTTTTGGTTCTGGATTTCCTGAATCTTCCTCTGGAAAGACAGCGCTGAATTGAATTGAACCCTGAGATATTCCAAAACCTGCGTTGGCTGCATCAGGCTTTTCCACTAATTGATCATCCACCCAAAGTGATTGAGTGTTTCACAGGTCAGGACCACATGTTCTTGAAGGAGACTTCTTGACAGAGCTAGTCATAGTATGTCATCGAAGTAGTGGAATATTTGTCTGTCTTTGATCCTCAAAACCGCAATGACAGTCGATAACACTTTTTAAAATATCCTGGGAGCGTTGCAAACCCCCAACAGCAGACAGCAAACCTGGAAATGCAAGCCCTGTACTGCAAACCTGAGGAAGTGATGTTGAGCCGCATCTATGGGCAGATAGGCGTCTGCCAGTTCAAGTCCTCTGTTTTCACCGCCAAAATAATTGTTATCAATGACTCCATTTTGAATAGTGGAACTTTCATAAAGGAATTTAGATATTTCAGATATAAAACGGGTCTGAAACCTTCCAAAGGACTTTGCGACCAGAAACAAAGGGGAATACACTCCTCCTCCCCATTCCTGTTTTGGAACTGGCAGAATGGCCTGTCTCATCAATAATTCCTTAAAGAAACGCCAGAGTTTTAGCGGTGGCATCATCACACCTGCCCGGCGCCGGATATGTTTATGCATTTGATGTTTTTTAACTCCTCATGGTCTAAGTAGATTACTCTTTATAATAAATGTGGTTTTGAGATATTGCACAATGAAGCGCTCCTCTTCTCTCTGTACGATTGAATCATTTATGGCTGCGAGTATATAACCCCAGAGGTGGTCTGAGAAGTATAACAGGAGACTGGATACGGCTGCTGGGCTCGCTCTTATGTGACTGGGTTATAACGAAGCTAGGGCACAGCTAGACCTGCAAAAAGTCTTTGCTTCTGTTAAGAGGCAACTTTATCTGTTGAGTGGAGCACGTTTGTGGTGATCACCAGAAGCAATGGATTTTGGTGTGAAGCACTTCATGTTCTTATATACACTTCTATCATTCCATTGGGATTCATTTCTTTTTCTGGACTTTTACCATGAGTTTTAGGCTCAATTCACATGTTGCTTTTGACCGTTCCTGCATTGCTTTTTGCTATGTTTACCGTGTTTTTTACTGCGTCTTTTACTGCGATTTTGCTGCTATTGAACCAAAAAAAGCACAGTTTTGCGTTTAAAAAAGTCCCTGACCCTTTCAAAAAACGCAGAGGCACAAAAATGCATTGATGTGAACATGCTCCATAGGAACCCATGTTCAAAAAAATGTCCTGCATTTCTGCAAAAAGCATGAAAAAAACCCATTGATCTGAATGGAGCCTAAGAGATTTACAAGAGATTTACGGGACTATTGTTTTTTCACCTATATTGTTTGATACTGTTTCAGTGATTTAAATATTAATCATTCATTTATTAATTATATAATTTGTTTATTTATGTAATATGTAAAGCACTTTGCACTTTATGAGACAATAATACTTTATTAATTCCAAAGGGCAATAATTGCGATACAGTTAAATTCAACCAAGACAACACAAGATCACAATAATGAACAGAATAAGACACGATAACAATAAAGATGGTAGCACTTGCATCTTCCCTGGTCAGGCGGTAATGGTGTACAGTGCCTTCGTCCAGAAAACAAAGTCATCCAGAGATGAAAACCGCTTGGGGATTGACAACAGGAAGCTCAGTGTATCATCGGGCTGGGGCCGCACTGGCCAGAACCATCAAGCCGGATATGATGTCACACAGGTTGCCCAGATTGCCGGAAAAAGCCTAAGGGGAACCACCAAAAACCCAATGTCTTGGAACGCACCAGTTTATAGTGGGGCATCGCTATGACAATGTGTTTTGCGCGCCTGCGCTTTATCAAGTCATGACTTTGCCTTTAGTAATTACACTTGTTCTGTACAGTACTGGATTGACTTTGAACACATGTACCATAGAATGCAAGGAGAAGGGTTCAGGTATGGTGACCTCACCAATCTGTTTGTGCTAAGGATATCAGCTCAGAATATCTGACTTTCATAGGGTGGTACATTCCTGCTCCAAGTGGGGGATCTGCACACCTGGTGGACTAAAGGTTATACTTATTAGTTCTGATAAGCCCACATTTATATGAATATCTCCTCAACTATACACATTTAGGAGATATTCTCTGTACCTACAGGTAAGCCTTATTATAGTTTTACCTGTAAGTACAAGTTCAAAAGTAGAGTTTAATTCCACTTTAAAAAACACTTGTTGACCGCTGTACAACTATAGTCGGCGGCCCTTTGAAGTGGAATACCGTTGTTATGGTAGCAGATCGCTATCATAACCCGGTATCATTTTTTTTTGCTGGCGCTTCTCTTTGAGATAAAAGTGGTCTCAGTGGTGGATTCGCCACCCCCCTCCTGCCACTTTTCCATCATCTCCACCGCTTACCATACCTGCCGGTAGCGGTGGAGATGATCGGGTCCTCATCCGTCCATGCCTGGGAGCCAAGTAAGCAGATGATGCCATCCACTCGGCTCCATAACATTGCAGGGTGGAAGCGACGTCACAAGTCCCTTCCATCCATAGCTGCTAAAGGGGACATTTTTTTAACCACTTCAGATCCGCACTATAGCCGATTGACGGCTACAGCGCGGATCTGAATTGACGTGCCGGGGGGGGCCGTCAATAGACGTCCTCCCATCTGCGCGCTCCAGGCTCGATCTCGCAGCTGCAGCACGTTGCATGAGCATGCCCGCGGGCTGGGCGGACACAATGTCCGCCGGAGACCCGCGATCTCATCACAGAGAGCCAGAACGGGGAACCGCCGATGTAAACACGGCGGTTTCCCGCTCTGTGAGGTGGGCATGACAGATCTACTGATCCCTGTGATCGGGACCAGTTAGATCTGTTATGTCCCTGTCATTCCTGCCCCCACACAGTTAGAACACATACAGGGAACATATTTAACCCCCTTGATTGCCCCCTTAGTGTTAACCCCTTCCCTGCCAATGACATTTATACAGTAATCAGTGTCTGTTTTTAGATCTGATCACTGTATAAATGTCATTGGTCCCAAAAAAATGTCAAAAATGTCAGACATGTCCGCCACAATATTGCATTCCCGATAAAAATCGCAGATAGCCGCCATTACCAGTAAAAAAAAATAATAAAAAATAAAAACGCCATAAACCAATTTCCATAGTTTGTAGGTGCTATAACTTTTGCGCAACCCAATCAAAATACGCTTATTGGGATTTTTTTACCAAAAATATGTAGAAGAATATATGTCGGCCTAAACTGAGGAATAAATGTATTTTTTTTATTTTTGGATATTTATTTTAGCAAAAAGTGAAAAAAATATTTCTTTTTTCAAAATTGTCGCTCTTTTCTTGTTTATAGAGCAAAAAATGAAAAACAGCAGAGGTGATCAAATATCACCAAAAGAAAGCTCTATTTGTAGGGAAAAAAGGACGTCAATTTTGTTTGGGTACAACGCCGCACGACCGCGAATTGTCTTTCAAAGAGTGACAGCACTGAAAACTGAAAATTGGTCCGGGCAGGAGGGGGGTTTAAGTGCCCAGTAAGCAAGTGGTTAACTGTCATTTTTTTTATTTTTTTTTATATTTTTTTGCATTTTAGTGTAATTATGAGATTTGAGGTCTTTTTGACCCCAGATCTCATATTTAAGAGGTCCTGTCTGTTTACATTTCTTGTAATAGGAATAAAAGTGATCAAATTTTTTTTTAACCACTTGCCGACGGCTGATCGGCAAATGACGGCGACAAAGTGGCTCTGCAACGCGAATCGCCGTCATACGACGGCGGCCGCGAGACCGAGCCTAGTGAGCGCGCGCGCCGCCGGAGGCGCGCCCGCGTGCTCACTGTGTTCCGGGAGGGCCAGGGAGCGAGTGCGGCGGCTTCGATTGCCGCCGGCCACCCGCGATGCCCCCCCTGGAGTGAAAGAACGGAGGTCCGTGTAAGTAAACACGGACCTCCGTACTGTGAAGGGGGAAGGGCTGTGATCACAGCCTTCCTCTACATGGAAGCTGTGATCACTTCCCTTCCCCAGCTAGGGCAGTCCCCCCACAGTAAGAACACGCCCAGGGAACACTGTTAACCCTTAGAGCGCCCCCTGCAGGTTAACCCCTTCACTGCCAATGGCATTTACACAGTAATCAGTGCATTTTTATAGCACTGATCGCTGTATAAATGCCAATGGTCCCAAAAAAGTGTCAAAATGGTCCGACATGTCCGCTGAAATATCGCAGTACCGCTAAAAATCGCAGATCGCCGCCATTATTAGTAAAAAATAAAAAAATAAAAAGCCCAAAAATGAATTCTCATCACCCGTAAACGCGACCACTTTTGCGCAAACCAATCAATAAACGCCGATTGTGATTTTTTTTATCACAAATATGAGGAAGAATATAAATCGGCCAAAAACGGTGAAAAAAAATATTTTTTTATATTTTTTTTTTGGATTTGTATTTTAGCAAAAAGTAAGAAATTTGGGTTTTTTTGCAAAATTGTCGCTCTTCTTTTGTTTATAGCGGTGATCAGAAATGACGCAGCGGTGATCAAATACCACCAAAAGAAAGCTCTGTTTGTGGGAAAAAAAGGACGCAAATTTCGTTTGGGTACAACGTCGCACGACCGCGTAATTGTCAGTTAAAGCGACGCAGCGCCGAATCGCAAAAAGGGCTCCGGTCCTAAAGCTGGAAATCCTTCCGGGGCTGAAGTGGTTAAAGAACGGTGTAAAAATAAAAAATAAAAAGTAAAATAAATAAGAAAAAAAAAAGAAAGCGCCCCGTCCCCGCGAGTTTGCGCGCAGAAGCAAACACATACATATATGAAAATGGTGTTCAAACCACACATGTGCCACGATCGTTAGAGAGAGAGCAATCATTTTAGCATTAGACCTACTCTGTCACTCCAAACGGGTAACCTGTAGAACTTTTTAAACATGGCCAATAGAGATTTTTAAGTTGCAAGGTTTGTTGCCATTCCGTGAGCGGGTGCAATTTTGAAGCATGACATGTTGGGTATCAATTTACTCGGCGTAACATTATCTTTCACAATATGGAAACAATTGGGCTAACTTTACTGTTGTCTTATTTTTTAACTCAAAAAAGTGAATTTTTCCCAAAAAAGTTGCGCTTGTAAGACCGCTGCGCACATGCGGTGCGACAAAAAAGTATTGCAATGACCGCCATTTTATTCTCTAGGGTGTTAGAAAAAAAATTATGTTTGGGGGTTTTAATTAATGTTACCGCAAAAAGAAAAATGGATTTTAACTTGTAAACACCAAGTCCAAAATATAGGCCCGGTCTGGAAGTGGTTAAGAGGAGGAGAGCTGCTGACTACATCCCCTGAATTCCTCTCTGTGGTCACAAAGTTGGGGGAGGGAAGCTAGCCAGCAGCATGGGGGGGCGCTCCCGGAAAGTCTACAAACCTGGATGAGCTGAGCCAGAACACAGGACAGAGGAAGGAAAGATGGAGGCAGTGGCAATATAAAATATGAGGTTGTGCCAAGTATATTGAAACCCACCATATAAACTGGCATACCTCCCAACTTTTTGAGATGGGAACGAGGGACGCCTATTAACTAAAGTATGTAGGGGACATAACACCTGCCACACCCCCTTAAAGGAGAATTAAATAATAAAAAAAAGATTAGTTAAACTCAACAGAGCTTTTTTACCACTACTATTTATTTTTTTACCTTTATATTGGCTTTTGAAATTTACAAATGCAGCAATTTAGAAATTGGATAAAGATTTAACAAAACACTTTTTGAAAGATAAATAGTGCATTTTATATACAACTATATAGATCAGACCAAAATGAGGGACAAATGAGGAGGACAGAGGGACTTTGTTCCAAAACAGGGACAGTCCCTCGAAATCAGGGACAGTTAGGAGCTATGAAACTGTGTGTGCTCATGATAAGGTGACAAACGTTGGTACCCAAAATTCTCTATAGGCAACACTGTAAAATCTTTTACAGGTCATGCGTTTACAGTTAACTGTGAAAAATAGAATTAGTGCTCTCACTCTGACGTGTGCAGCAATGTGTAACGTGAGCAGCAACTGACATTTTTGTATGCCGGTTCCTCTTACACATGCGTAAGCGTGTGCATGTAGTGGGGGGGTTAAAATGACAGGGTCTCTTTAATGAGATATAAGGGGTCTGTCTATTAGACCTTTGATGTTTCCCCAGCCCTCTACTGAAGGTAAGAGCTTTTTCCTCGGCCCACTAGCTTCAGCTGGGGATTGTGACAGCAGAATTCTAGCTAGCTAGGGGAGAGTAGTGAATGGTTATTTGCTGGTTTCCCTTCAATCCACCATGTGATGCCTGCCATGCTGGTCCCCGGCCCACAAGTGAGATAGTGGAGGGGGGGGGGGGGTCCATGAAAGTGTTACAGTGGCTGTAAAGCCCCCGGATCACTTCCATCCTAAAGCTGACAGCTTATGACATTTACATGCATTCCTGTCTGTTTATAGAATGCGTAAAACCCCGCCACTGCTGCCAACATATGACATAAGCCTGTGGCAGCCAAAGGGTTAGTGTTAAACTAAAGTGAGGAATGCTCGCCTTTCCTCTGATGGCCCGCATCCCTCACCGGTGCTGGCATCTTTTTCTGTGTGCCAGTTTTTGGCCATCTTCATTGGCTTGTGGGGGGTGATGTCACAATTGTGCACGCGCAGAAGCTAGTCTTCCTAGCACACAGGGATCAGGCTGGCTGCTGCGCATGCGCAGCTCAGTTTACATGCCAGGGATAGCTGTGAGCAGGCAGGTAGGTGCGTTTTATTGCAGAAGAGACATTGCATGTCTCCTCTGCAACAAAAAGCTTGCGGGCTCACAGTGAATATAAAGCAGAATTTTAGTTCCACTTTATTAAAACCTTAAGACTGCCTATGTGCTGCTGATTGCCTGTTTGTTGCCCACATATTTTAACAACTGACCATAACTTGTGACACAACAGGTGTGCCACTATTAGACCAATAGTTCAACTTGGCGCGCTATTAGCCCCTATGGGGTTACCTATGGTCATTTTTGGAGGGTTACTAGATCAAGTTGGCCTTGCTCAGAGTTATGTTTTAAAAACTCATTTTTTATATTTGTTATACATGTAAGTTTTATTTGCGTCAGCTGCGTTTTCATTAGACAAATTTAGATAACATTAATTCTAGGGGCATAGCCAGCTATGACCTTGTTAGGCATTGAACTGTATTGTTTCAGGCAAATGACACGTGATCTATCCTTATCTCTTAAGCCTCGTACACACGGTGCGACGATCGTATGAGCACTCAGATATGAACAAGGGCCAATGAAATAAATGGAATTTGCCCTGTTGAGCTCCAAGCTTCAAGCGGAAATTTGCTTAGGTGTGAATGGGGCTGTTGGTGCAATATAAATCATGTATAAAAATAATGATAATAATAATAAAGAAGCAAACTAAGTGCTTTTAACCACTTCACGCAAAGTCACGTCATATGACGTCCTGGACTTTGAGTGGTGATATCTGAATGGTGCCTGCAGCTACAGGCACCATTCAGAGAGGTGCCCCCAGCTCCCACCGTTTTCCGGTCATCTTCACCGCTTACCGGACCCGGCTGCGGCGGAGATGATGGGTTCCTCTCCCCCCAGTGTCCGTGAGTCCGTGGCTCCATAACATGGCAGGGCATCACAAGTCACTTCCGCCTAATGCTCTTAAAGGGCACTTTTTTTTTTGAACTGTCATTTTTTTCAAACTATTATTATTATTATTATTTTTTTTTTTTTTTGCATTTTACTGTAAATATGAGATCTGAGGTCTTTTTGACCCCAGATCTCATATTTTGGAGGTCCTGGCATGCTTTTTTCTATTACTAGGTTTTCTACATTTCTTGTAATAGGAATAAAAGTGATCAAACATTTTTTTTTTAAAGGACAGTGTAAAAATAAAAAATAGTAAAATAAATAAGAAAAAGGAAAAAAATTTAAAGCGATCCGTCCCGCCAAACTCGCACGCAGAAGGGAACGCATACGCAAGTCCCACACGCATATGAAAAGGGTGTTCAAACCACACATGTGAGGTATCGCTGTGATCATTAGAATGAGAGCAATAATTTTAGCAAAATACCTCCTCTGTAACTCAAAACTGGTAACCTGTAGAAATTTTTAATTGTCGCCGTTGGAGATTTTTAAGTGCCAAAGTTTGTCACCATTCCACGAGCGGGCGCAATTTTGAATCATGACATGTTGGGGATCAATTTACTTGGCGCAACATTATCTTTCACAATATGGAAAAAAATTGGCCTAACTTTACTGTTGTCTTATTTTTTTAACTCAAAAAAAATATTTAACCACTTCAGCCCCGGAAGGATTTCCAGCTTTAGGACCAGAGCACTTTTTGCGATTCGGCGCTGCGTCGCTTTAACTGACAATTGCGCGGTCGTGTGACGTTGTACCCAAACGAAATTTGCGTCCTTTTTTTCCCACAAATAGAGCTTTCTTTTGGTGGTATTTGATCACCTCTGCATCATTTCTGATCGCCGCTATAAACAAAAGAAGAGCGACAATTTTGCAAAAAAACCCAAATTTCTTACTTTTTGCTAAAATACAAATACAAAAAAAAAATATATAAAAAAACATTTTTTTTCATCGGTTTTGGCCGATTTATATTCTTCCTCATATTTGCGATAAAAAAAATCGCAATCGGCGTTTATTGATTGGTTTGCGCAAAAGTGGTTGCGTTTACGGATGATGAGAATTAATTTCTGGGGTTTTTATTTTTTATTTTTAGCGGTACCGCGATATTTCAGCGGACATGTCGGAACATTTTGACACTTTTTTGGGACCATTGGCATTTATACAGCGATCAGTGCTATAAAAATGCACTGATTACTGTGTAAATGCCATTGGCAGTGAAGGGGTTAACCTGCAGGGGGCGCTCTAATGGTTAACTATGTTCCCTGGGCGTGTTCTAACTGTGGGGGGACTGCCCTAACAGGAGAAGGGAAGTGATCACACCTTCCATGTAGAGGATCACAGCCCTTCCCCCTCTCACAGAACGGAGTTCCGTGTTTACTTACATGGACCTCCGTTCTTTCACTCCGGGGGGGGCATTGTGGGTGGCCGGCGGAGATCGACTCCGCCGCAGTCGCTCCCTGGCCCTCCCCGGACACAGTGAGCGCGCGGGCGCGCCTCTGGCGGCGCGCGCGTGCTCACTGGGCTCGATCTCGCGGCCGCCGTCGTATGACGGCGTTTTGCGTTATCGAGCCACACTGACGCCGTCAATTGCCGACCAGCGGTCGGCAAGCGGTTAGAAAAAAAAAACTGCGCTCGTACGACTGCTGCGCAAATACGGTGCAAGAAAAAGTATTTCAACAACCACCATTTTATTCTCTAGGGTGTTAGAAAAAAAAGAATATATAATGTTTGGGGGTTTTAAGTAATTTTATAGCAAAAAAAAAATGTTTTTAACTTGTAAACACCAAGTCCAAAAAATGGGACTGGATTTGAAGTGGTTAAAAATGAAAAGGAACCTAAAGCGCCATCTGCTGGCTCAGAAGCAGAAAGCAAAATATTAATGCTACAGTATTATAACTATACAGGATTTATATAGCGCCAACAGTATATGCAGCGCTTTTCCAACTTAAGGGTAGACAGTACAAATACAATACACTTTAATACAGTAGGTATCAGAGGACCCTGCTCGTTAGAGCTTACAATCTAAAACGTATTTAATAGTACATCTTGTACAGATATAAAATACACTAATTGATGTAGCTTTGTAATCAATAACAATTAACAAATGTATTTTTTGTATATTGGAGAACATAGGTACTTGAATTTGATGTGGTATCAGATTTTTACTGTACAGCAGGGCTTGAGTGTAAGAGGAAAAAGCAGCATAAAGAACCTATGGGTTCATGTGCTGACAAGAGGCATGCTTAGAAAGAGAGTGGAAACAGAGGAGTGCCAGACTAAGTGCAGCATGAAAAACAATGATTTATTGCAAGGGCAAGACAATTAGCAACTTACAAGATGGTAGACCAAATAGGCATAATGTATGAACCCTCCGTCAATCATTGTTTTTAATGCTGCACTTAGTCTGGCGCCCCTCTGTTCCCACTTTATCCACAGAGCTCATAGCTTCGCTCTAAGGGTGCTGCCACCAAGTGCTTGCCTACAAACTTTTATGGGCTTCCTCCATGGATTGGAATAACATTGTGTTTTCAATCATGTTTTTATGTGCCAGGTGATGAACGCGGGTATCAGATCCCTGCCCTCCTCACTAATTGGTGACAGAGGACCACCCAATCTCACACCGCGCTTGTCACTAACGTAACAATGCCACTCTCAGCTGCATCCAGCACAAAGAGTTTCCAGCTTGCAGGACCACAATCTATGTGCCAGTAGCCTGCGAGCGAGTGTTACAGGGCCAATTTAAGCAATTAACCCTTTCACTGCCACCACCTCTTCTTTTGGGACCGAGAAAGAGGATCTCAAGATTTTAGCAATACTAATTATGATTTTAGAATAATTGCCTGTAACACACGCTGTCACCACAGACAGGAATATGCAGATGATTTATCCTAAACAGTAGCACTCTTCAAAGGAACAGGTTTGTTATACCTTGCATTAAGAGCTTTAGGGATGAGATTAACACTTTTCAGAATAAGCTAAAGTGAGAACTGAGGACTGCCTGGTCTATTCCCTTTATCTCTGGAAACAAAGGGGTGGGGCCACATGCCCCTGACCCCTCACATGAGTAAGGAGGGCCCGTGGGCTGTCCAGGGTGGACTGTGGAAGGACAACCCTCCCTGATATGCAAGGAATTCTAGCTCAGTATAAAAGTTGCATTAAAATAAGTCCAAACATGATAGGCTGCCAACATTCCATCACTTAAGGAGGAAGAAAAGCTACCAGTGGTTCCTCATATGATTGGGCCCATGGGTATTTGGACTCAATTAGTTCAGTGTAAAATTTCACATTCAGCAATGTACTTTTTATTACAATGTCACATTCCTGTCTGGATTTATGAATCCTGCGTATGTTTCTTACGTTGGCATGAGGTATAGGGGTTGCTGAGAGGTCACTTCTGCCTGAATGCCTTTTTTTTACGACACTCATTATTTCAGAGCATCCTGCTCTATCTTCTTAATGGATCCGGTTTATTTTTTTATGATCAGGCCTGGCAAACACAATCAGACACCTTGGGGACTTGTAAAATGAGCCAGGAATTCCTTTCCTGAAGGGTGGGGGAAAAGGAGTGAGATACTGGCAGTGTGTGTCTCTTAGGCTAAAACTGTCATGGCTGAGGTTTGAACAAAATGGCTGCCAGCGTTTCATGTGTCCAACACATGATATCATTACACCATCCACTTGAAGTCTTATATTGTCTAATTCTATTATTGTGCTTATTATGTTGTACATGCTTGTTAACATCTCTCTAGCTCCACTCTACATCCTCTAGTTTTTGTATTCCATGCTTATAGAGAGATAAAGAGCAGTGATAGAGAGTTGCATCACTGTGCTCTATTCACTGTCCACTCACAGTCTTGGGTGGGTCCTGTTGGAAAGAACAACAGCAAAGTTGCTTATATACTTACTATATATATATATATATATGACGGTCATAGAGTGAGGAAAAGGGGG
>BLSH010372939.1:745569-758001 GCA_018402905.1 Glandirana rugosa | reverse complement strand
TGGGGTTTTTATTTTTTTTTTATTTTTTACTAATAATGGCGGCGATCTGCGATTTTTAGCGGTACTGCGATATTTCAGCGGACATGTCGGAACATTTTGACACTTTTTTGGGACCATTGGCATTTATACAGCGATCAGTGCTATAAAAATGCACTGATTACTGTGTAAATGCCATTGGCAGTGAAGGGGTTAACCTGCAGGGGGCGCTCTAAGGGTTAACTATGTTCCCTGGGCGTGTTCTAACTGTAGGGGGACTGCACTATCTGGGGAAGGGAAGTGGTCACAGCCTTCACGTACAGGAAGGCTGTGATCACAGCCCTTCCCCCTCACACAGAGCGGAGGTCCGTGTTTACTTACACGGACCTCCGCTCCTTCACTCCGGGGGGGGGGCATCGCGGGTGGCTGGCGGCAATCAAAGCCGCCGCATCCGCTCCCTGGCCCTCCCCGGACACAGTGAGCGCGCGGGCGCGCCTCCGGCGGCGCGCGCACGCTCACTGTGCGCGATCTGAAGGCCGCCGTCGTATGATGGCGTTTCGCCTTACAGAGCCACTTTGCCGCCGTCAGATGCCGATCGGCGGTCGGCAAGTGGTTAAAGATGCCAAACACAAATTTATATAAAAATATCCAAATTTTATTATAAACATTTTAAAATGGTAGAGATTTCATATAAAACCATCCTAGAACATCAATAAGGCCACTGTCACACTGAGGCAGTTTTCATGCGTTTTAGTGCTAGAAAAAGCCTCTAAACAACGCCTGAAAACCGCCTCAAATCTCCTGCCCATTCTTCTCAGTGTGACTCTTCACACTGGGGTGGTGCGCTTGCGGGATATTCACAGATACAAGCAGCATCTTTCAGGTGGTACGGGAGCTGTGCATACACCGCTCCTAAACCGCCCTGCCCATTGAAATAAATTGGCACCACTGCTGAAGCGCCAGAAAAGCGCTTCGGCATTGGCGCTACACCAGCACTTTAACACCTTTTTAACCCCCTTGGGGGGGTGGTTAAAAGCGCACTGCTCCCGACTCAAAAGCAGTGCTACAGCGCTGGTAAATCCGGGTGGCACTTTACTGCGACCGCGTTGCAGTGCTTTGCAGTGTGAAAGTGGCCTTAAAATGCAGTAACTTCAGCTCAACATGTTTCACCAGATTATGGCTTCCTCAGGAGACTTTACAGATAACTGCATAAAAAAATCTTTGTGTTATAACACAATAATTCTGATAAATCAACGATCTAGATCATACACCAGCAGGATATTTCGTGGAGATATCAGTAAACCACAGGGGAGAATACGAGCCAACAGATTGCCACAGAAGGGACGTGCAGCTTATCCTTGCATTAGTAAAATTGTTCAGTGTTAACAAGTGGACTTTTCGCCCTATTGCAGCCATCTTATTGTTTGATCTTATACTACCCTACCAATAGAATTATATGTGGGTCTCAAAGGATCTGGCAATGTCCATCTGTATGGATTTCTTTCTTTTACAATAGTGGCCATCTGTTGGCTTGTGATCTCCCCTGTGGTTCACTGATATCTCCACAAAATATCCTGCTGGTGTATGATCTATTGCATTGATTTATTAGAATTATTGTCTTATAACACAGTGATTTTGTATGTAGTTATCTGTAAAGTCTCCTGAAGAAGCCATAATCTGGCAAAACATGTTGAGCTGGCCGCATGGATGTTCTATGATGGTTTTATATGAAATCTCTATCATTTTAAAATGTTTATATTAAAATTTGGATATTTTTATATACATTTGTGTTTGGCACCTTTAAAATCCCGTCCTCTCTTTCTATACATGCTTTGAATTCAATTTAAGGGGTGCGGTGCCTGTGACTCTCAGACGCCAGACAATCTCCTATTGAAATTTTGAAAAGACTTCTAGATTGAGCCTGAACTGGTTGGTGTGCTACTGGAACTGGAAACAAGGCGGCCAGCCTCTGGACAGGTAAGGGGAACACAGTTTATTTCCAAGCAATTGGGGGAGGGGGGGTGTTAGATTTGGTCAGAGCAAAGGAGCAAAAAGAATGTGTACTTTAAAGAAGAACCCTCATGGTACTGTTGAAAAATAATTATATTTTGAGAAATGTATGTTGTGACAAACAGCCCATGTCAGTTGTGGATGGAGTATATCTGCCACAAAGAATCCTGAGATTCTTAAGGTTAATGGGTGGCAGGGAGGGGGCTGTAGGCAGCAAGGGGTTAAGTATTGGTCACACCTTGCTCCCTAGCTGGGGTATAATTTTGCCTGACCTGGGTATAATCAGTGGTGGTGCTGAGAGAGAAGCAGCAGACTGTGAATGAACATGCCTGCAGGTCTGAAGCAGACCCAGTGAGGTCGGTCCGTTAGCCAGGAGGCTTATTTTCAGTTAATGGACGTTTTGGTTTTGGGACTGTGTTTCTACCCCTGCGAGGGAGACCTTTCTGTTTGTCCTTATATGAATAAACATGCAGGAAGCCCTTAACCTGACATATGGCTGGATTACTTGCTTGGAGAACCCCTCCATTTGAAGCTGATCGCCCACAATTGGTGGAAACGGATGCGTGCAAGCCCACTACTGATCCACGCTGAAAGGCAAGTACTGGCTACACTGTGTACCTGTTGTTAAAAGACTGCATTGAAATAAGCTGTGTGAACGTTGTGTCAGCGGTGTTAAAAGGACAGCAGTGTGTATATACCACTTAAAGGCACAGGGTACTGCAGTATAAGTGTGAATTTGCAGCATGGAGGACTTGTTAAAGGCCTTGCTCCAGAGTAATGCCACACAGCAACAGGCTTATAAGCAAGGTACTGCTGCACAACAAGAAACAAATAGACTGTTGGTGGCTCAGCAGCAGCAAGCCCAAGCAACCAGCCAGCAAGCTGTGGCTGCCCTGGCTGAGGCAACTGGGGCTTAAGTGGCTGCTCTGGCTCAGGCAACAGAGGCACAAGTGGCTGCTTTGGCTCAGGCGGCTGAGAAAGCTCGACAGGCCTTAGCTGAAGTACTACAGCGGATGCCAGCCCAGACTGCAAATGTCTCCACAGGGTCCCCTGGTGAAACCCTGCCAGGCACCAAAAGTCACCTTCTACAAAAAAAATGACATTGCAGGATGATGTGGAGGCCTTTCTATGTACATTTGAGAGAATCGCTGAGGGGCAGGCCTGGCCTAAAGACCGCTGGTGGCCCCGCTGTTTGCAGGAGACTCCCAAAAGGCACACTTTGACTTGTCCACTGAGGATGCCTGAGATTATGGCAAACTAAAAGCTGAGATCTTGCGGTTTCTGGGAGTCACCGTGGCAGTAAGAGCACAGCGAGTACACAGCTGGAGTTTCAAGGCAGATGGATCCCCCTGCTCCCAAATGTATGACCTAATCAATCTGGTCAAACAGTGGCTGCAGCCTGAGATACTCATACCCCAAATAGTGGAAAGAGTTGCAATGGATCGGTTCCTTAGAGCGCTATCTCCTGAGTTGCAGAGGTGGGTGAGGCAATCGAATCCAAATTCAAAGGATGGTCTGGTTGATCTGGCGGAATGCTACATGGTGGCAGAGGACCTGGTTGCTTCACGATCCCTGATGGTCAAAAGACCCCCTCCTGTGGCCGCCCGGTCAACCCCAGTAACACAGTTGGTAAAGCCGAAAAGAGGAAGTCCTGAAAGGCCGGCGAGAATGATCAGAGCATTACCCCCTGTTGAAAGACCACGTCCGGGAGGATCCAGAGGAACCCGTGGGCATCTCCAGTGTTGGCGGTGCAGTGAATGGGGTCACATCGCTGCCAATTGTCCCTTGAACCCTGAGCCTATGGAATGTGACGTAGTTCGAGGCATGTCCCTGTTTGCTCGCCCCGGGCCTGGTCGCTGATCCGGACATGCCAAGCTCTGTGGTAAAAATAAGGGGGAAAAGTGTATGGCCCTCCTGGACTCTGGAAGTCTGGTCACCCTGGTCCATACCCAGCTGCTGAACAGCTGACCCAGCATCAGGTAGTGGTATGTGTGCATGGTGACTGTAAGAAGTACCCCAACAGTGCTGCTGACCTTTGAAACCAGCTCAGGATCTGTTTGCCATGAAGTGGCTGTGTCCCCTATCCTGTTGCACAGAGTAATATTGGGGAGAGACTTTCCACTGTTCCAAGAATTTTGCAGTGTGAAAGAAAAGGGCCATGAGCCTGGATTTGCTAGTGGGACTAAAGGAGGAACCCCAAACCCCTTGAATCAAAGGTTGAGGAAAATGCTGTAGGGGTGACCCCTTATGTGTCTTTTCCCCAAGCAGTCTATGAACCGTAGTTGACCCCTGAGACCCTAGAGTTGCCCGGCGTGCCGGAGCTAGAGGTTTCTCGGGACAACTTTGGGACCGCCCAGTTACAGGATTCTACTCTTGTACAAGCCTAGGAAAATGTGAAGGTAAACAATGGGACCCCGAAAGCCCCGGGCTGGAAAATGCATTTCCTCATATGGCGGTTAACCATGACATGTTGTATCGAATTGACAAAATTCGGGGTGAGGTTGTGGAACAACTCGTGGTGCCTGACCCCTTTAGGAGGACAGTGCTGAACCTGGCCCATACACACCCACTGGGTGGCCATCTCGCCTAGAAAAAGACAAAAGAACGTGTTGTACATCGCTTCTTCTGGCCTGGGATACATGCCGACGTGAAAAACTATTGGGAGTCATGTCCTGAGTGTCCTGAGTGTCAACAGGTAGCCCCTATGCACCATTACTGTAGCCCACTGGTACCATTTGCTATACCATGTGTATGTCTATGGATTCATGTCCTATGTTGGTCTTATGCCCTGTGAGGCTTATTCTCTCTCCATGATCATTATTCATTCAGTGCTGGGATCCCTCTTTATGTGCTGGGGCTATGTGGGCTGGTTTACTGGCTCTCCTCGTTTCCATTCAGGTTGAGGGCAATTCCATTTTGGAAGGCCCTCACTTGACTGGCTCTGAGGAACCTATATGTGTTTGTCTTTTTTAGTGATCGTATCTGACAACGTTGTCAATGGTGGTGGTTCTCTGATTGGCTTTTACCCATGCTTCATACTGTGTGCACATTCAGTTGTAGCATTGTTCCCAAATAAATTCTACTATTTTTTGATATTGCATTTATGCTTGGTCTCTCCTTTTTACATTTGTATATCCCAGTGGCTACCTATATGGTGACTTTCTTGGACAGCCTCCTGTGCTGCCCTTTTTTGTATAGTATTGGTCTTATTTTCACCATTGTGGCCCCAGGGTTAAATTATTATGTGTCCCTGAGTGGATAGCTGTGATCTCTTAATTGAGTTTATTTCCGAGTCCTCCCCCCTCCCCCCGGGGGGGGGGGGGGTTTTCTTGTGTTTTGTACACTGGTACCATTGCCTGTGATTGAGATTCCTTTTGACCAAATTGCCATGGATCTGATAGGGCCAGTAGTTAAGTCTGCCAGAGGCTATCAGTACATCCTAGTTGTCATGGATTATGCCACCCAGTATCCCGAGGCTGTCCCCTTAAGAAACACTTCTTCCAGGACCATCGCCAAAGAGTTGTTCCACATGTTTACCCATACGGGTATCCCAAAGGAGGTCTTAACCGACCAAGGGACTCCCTTCATGTCAAAGGTGATGAAAGAATTCTGCAAATTGTTCAGTATTAAGCATTTGCATACTTCAGTTTATCACCCTCAGACAGATGGTTTAGCAGAACCGTTTAACAAAATCCTCAAGAATTTGCTCAAAAAGGTGGTGGCTAAAGATGGGAGAGATTAGGATTGTCTACTGCCATATCTGTTGTTTGCCATTAGAGAAGTCCCACAGTCTTCCACTGGGTTCTCACCCTTTGAACTCCTGTATGGGAGGCATCCCAGAGGGTTGCTGGTTATTGCTAAAGAAACTTGGGAGATTGAAACTACTCCCTACCGGAGTGTCATTGAACATATCTCAGTCATGCAGGATAGGATTGCCTCAGTAATGCCCCTGGTTTGACAACACATGCAGCAAGCCCAGAGACGAGTATACAATAGGTCGGCGAAGGTTCGGACTTTCCATCCGGAGGATTGCATACTTGTTTTAGTCCCCACGGTGGAAAATAAGTTCCTAGCCAAGTGGCAAGGGCCCTATGAGATACTGGAAAAGGTTGGGCAGGTAAACTATAAGGTATACCAACCAGACAGGCGGAAGAAAGAGCAGATCTATCATGTAAATTTAACTAAAGCATGGAAAGACTGGGAAGCTCTCCTAGCCCTGGGTGTTCAGCCACTTAAAAAAGAGGGAGGCATAAGTGAAGTTCAGATACCTAAGTCCATGTCAGTGTCCCAACAGCAGGAGGTGAGAGAGTTTTTAAAGTGCAATAAAGACTTCTCAGACTTGCCCAGCTGCACAAATGTAATTAAACATGACATTGTCACTGACACCAAGGTTTGAGTACGCCTTAAGCCTTATCATATTCCAGAGGCCTGTAGACAGGTAGTAGCCGAGGAAGTTCAGAGGATGTTCGACCTTGGGGTGATAGAGAAGTATAAAAGTGAATGGTGTAGTTCTATAGTCTTGGTTCCCAAACAAGATGGGTCCTTAAGATTTTGCAATGACTTCCCGAAACTAAATGATGTGTCAAAGTTTGATACATATCCCGTGCCCCGGGTTGATGAATTAGTGGAGAAGTTGGGCCCCGCCAGGTACATAACCACTCTGGATTTCACTAGAGGGTATTGGCAGGTTCCCCTGACAGAGAAAGCAAAAGAGAAAAACGCTTTTGCAACACCTGAGGGGTTATGGCAGTATGTGCGGATGCCCTTTGGGTTAAATGGAGCTCCTGCTACATTCCAGCGGATGATGGATGAGTTCCTTAGGCTGCATCAGGGTTATTCTGCAGCCAATATGGATGATGTGGTTATTTGGAGCACAGATTGGGAAAGTCATCTACCCAATATCCAGGCTGTCATAAACTCAGAAACGCTGGCTTAACTGCGAACCCAAAGAAGTGTGCCATAGGGTTTGAAGAAGCCCAGTATTTTGGATACACCATTGGGCGGGGCCTAATCAAACCCCAAGTCCATAAGGTAGAAGCCATTAAAGACTGGCCTGCCCCTGCCACCAAGAAACAAGTGAGAACCTTCCTAGGCATGGTTGGTTATTATCGAAGGTTCATCCCAAACTTTGCCACACTGGCAGCATCCTTAACTGACCTCACCAAGGAAAAAAGCTCCTCTGTAACCATTAAATGGAATCCTGAGGCTGAAGCAGCTTTCCAAAGCCTGAAGGAGGCGCTGTGTAACAAGCCTGTGTTGGTGGCCCCAGACTTTAGCAAGGAGTTTGTAGTCCAGACCGATGCCTCCAGTATAGGTCTGGGGTTTGTTTTGTCACAACTGGTAGGTGGAGAAGAACACCCGGTGGTCTATTTGTGTCGGAAGCTGACCCCGCCAGAGGTAAATTACAGTATTGTGGAACGAGAGTGCTTGGCCATTAAGTGGGCCTTAGAGGCTCTACGATACTACTTGCTGGAGCGCCACTTCCGACTCATAACAGACCATGCTTCCTTGAAATGGATGACCCAGGTTAAGGACCATAATGCAAGGGTTACCCGTTGGTTCCCGGCCCTCCAAGATTTTTCATTTAAAGTGGAACACGGGGCTGGTTGCAACCACAAAAATGCAGATGCCCTTTCTAGAACCCACGGTTTAATAGCTGGTGTTTGAAACCCAGTCCTCAAACAGAGAGGGGAGGTATATGACAAACAGCCCATGTCAGTTGTGGATGGAGTATATCTGCCAAAAGAATCCTGAGATTCTTACGGTAAATGGGTGGCAGGTAGAGGTCTGTAGGCAGCAAGGGGTTAAGTATTGGTCACACCTTGCTCCCCAGCTGGGGTATAATTTTGCCTGACCTGGGTATAATCAGTGGTGGTGCTGAGAGAGAAGGAGCAGGCTGTGAATGAACATGCCTGCAGGTCTGAATCAGACCCAGTGAGGTCTGTACGTTAGCCAGGAGGCTTATTTTCAGTTAATGGACATTTTGGTTTTGGGACTGTGTTTCTACCCCTGCGAGGGAGATCTTTCTGTTTGTCCTTATTTTCTGAGAGAGTAAACATGGGCAGGAAGCCCTTAACCTGACAAACAGCTGGATTACTTGCTTGGAGAACCCCTCCACTTGAAGCTGATCGTCCACAATGTATGCATATCTTTTACTAGTTGTTCTGTAAAGTGCAATGATTTTCTTGCATAAAAACACATTTTTCACTGTCTATTCCCTCCACTCTGCTCCTCCCCTCACAAGAGCCAAATTTGTGGGCGTTATGAGTCATTGGTTGTTAAAGTGGAGTTCCACACTTTTATTGTTTATTAAAAGTCAGCAGCTACAAAAAGTGTAGCTGCTGACTTTTAATAAACAGTAACTTACTATCAGAGAAGCAGGCACGATCGCCACGTTCCTATACGCATGCGTACGAACGCTCGTCCAGGACGATCACATACACGCATGCGCACGAACGTTCGTCCGGCAAGGCGCAATCCGTGCCTTCAGCACAACCAATGAGATTGGTTGCTGTCCTATAAAAGGCGGCCTCTGTGTCACACAAATCGCTGGATTGTCTCAGCTCACCAGTGTTCCTGTGTCCTGTATTCTGCCTGAACTCCTGTTGTGACCCGGCTTGCTCCTTGACCTTGCTCCTGAACTTCTCCATTGTATTTGACCTCTGGCCTGCCTCATGGACTCCTCTTCTGCCTGACTCCTGTGTTTGACCCCTGGCTTGTTACCTGGACTCTGCCTTATTCTGCCTCTTGTATCAGCGCATCTGCCTGAATTATAGACTGTCCTCCTTTGGTTGACCCTGGCTTGGCTCCCGGACTTACTCACTACTGCTGCCTGTGCTGACCCAGCTACACTGGTTACCTGTCTCCAACTCCGGAGTTGCTGCATCCCTTGCCAGGCCTTTACAGACTATTTCTCCTAGAGACTATACCTGCTGAAAGTCTGTTACCACTGAGTTCCAGTCCACACGGACCTTCGGTGTACATCTGCTCAAGTCTGTCCGCAGCTCTGGTGACCCGTGCTTCTTTGCGCATCATACCTCCTGTTTCCAACTTCAGGGGTATACTGCGTTCAGCCGCAAGGGGGAGCCTCCCTCAGCATTTCGGCCTCGGATCAGGTACGTGACACTTACCTGTCTCCCGGTCCAGCGACGGCTGCTCCCGAAGCCTCGCTCGTCTCCCCCCTCCTCCCGACGGCCCCACCATTCCTAGTGTGGGCACCTGGCCCAGCTGCACGGCTGGGCACCCACTGCGCGTGTGCGAGTCGTGCTGCGCATTCCTAGTGGCCAGGCAATCTTCTGGGACCTGTGACGTGTCCCAGAAGATTGCCGGGAGGGGCCGCCTAGGAGGAGAGGAGGAGTCGCCTAGGCGGCCCCGAGGTGGAAGGTGGAAGAGGGACAGCAAGTCCCTCTGAAACCTGGGGACACCCCCCCCAAAAAAAAAATTACATGCCAAATGTGGCATGTAAGGGGGCGAGGAGTGCTTAAAGCGGAAGTTCAATTTTTGGGTGGAACTCCGCTTTAAGGACGCAGCAGCTGGCTTCCTGGCCCGTTGCTTAAAAACCAGCTATTTTTCACACAGAATTCAAATTGGTCGATCATTTTTCGACCAATATAAATTCGAATTGTTCCAAAAATGTGGAATTCATTAGAAAATGAATAAATGAAACAAAATTTAACTAAACAAAATGTAACGAGAACAAAACTAAAGTAAACAAATTCCAAAACCAACTAAACTAATTCAGAAACAAAATTAGTAACAACACAAATCTATCCAAAACAGAACCAAACAAATTTTTCAGTTCTGCACACGTATAAGCATCTCTACCATGTATAGAACCTGCTGCAGCAAAAATGACATTTATAAAGAAAAAAAATGAGTCAAATCACATTTAAAGTGATTGTAAACTCGTTTTTTTCCCTATAAAAATGTTTTTTTTTCATTTCTAAGAATGTTATTCTTACTTGCTTTGTTGCAGTGGATTTGCACAGAGGAGCTCAGATCCTCCTCTTCTCTGCCTAGGAAAGGGGGGGGGGGCGAGCGTGCAGAGCCCCCCACACCCCAAAGCACCTTGCAGACAAGGGCCTCTTCCTGACAACTCTGGGCTGTGGTTGTGGGGGTCTGCAGGCTGGGGGCTTATCGGAATCTGGAAGCTCCCTTTAACAAGGGCGCCCCTCAATCCTGCCCCCTCAGCTGCCACCACCCCTTGATGTCATTTCCACCACACTCAGATGTAGTGAGCTCTTCCCCTAGCATTACTCTGACTGCACTTGTCTCGGAAAAGTACAGGAGGAGGGAGACAAGAGCCGCCAATGAATGCTTCTTTCATTTTTGGACAGCGTTGTTGGAAATGAGGGGAGCGCATCATCAGCCATCAGATCCTAGCTGGTGCTACTCCCAGAAGCATGGGACTAAGTGCTATATGCACTTTGGGACTTAGGCGAGCTAAGCATCCTTAGCAAACTAAAATGAGCCTTCTTTAAACTACACTTATCCTTTAAGTCCATGTGTTTGGCCATGCCGAGAAATCTGCATGTAATAATCGGATCTGTTTTTAGAAACAGTCCATCACAACTAATCAGACACAAGTCAAGTGCAAGGGTAAAAGGTAGGGGTCAATGTTCTTACGTCTGCCATCGATCTTCTGTCTGAGTCAGCAGTACAAACACCTTGTCAAACAGATTACCTTAGAGTAATGAAGCAGAAGTAAACCTATGGATAAGATGGGAGGACTATGCTGATATTATCTGTACTCTGGAGGAATATTAGAGGCAATTGTTTCACTATCAGTGATGAGTCTGAGACAGCAAAGGGAAGAATTAGCCGTGGATCTTTCCTGTAAAAATCTGATGGAAGTAATTGAAGCGTATGTTTTATAGGAAATGAATCATAGGAAGATATTAGGCTGTTACAGAATCCAATAGGAAAATGTGTTTTATATACGGCATATATAGCCTATATAGAACACTATGAATAAAGAGTCAAAAGAGTACATAATCCCTCATCTGTTACCGTTTGTTCTCTTAAATATACCATTAAAAACATTTTGTTAAGAAAGCAAAAACAAAAAAGCAGACTAAAAAGGCTAATAATGTAGTAGTTTAGCATAGTTTAAAAAAAAATCTACTTAAAATTCACTCACAAACATAGGAGTATAGGGTGGCCAGACTGCAGAGGAATCCAATGTCTCAGGAGGGAATATCCAGCCCTGGGCAGGAGTAGAATCAATGCACGGCCTCCGATGGAAATCCTGATCACCAGTGATCACAAGAACACACCGCCCTTAACAAAATCAGAGGAAAAAAAACATTATCTTGTATGCAGTTGGCCTTTTACCGCTTCCTGGATGGCCTATTGAAATATGACCACCGAGCGGGAGCCCTTCCATCAGACAGTGGCGGCCGCTCCGCCCCCCATCCATGCGTCCTGCTCCCTGATCTACATACGGGGTGCCAGAACATATGGATTCCAATGAGGAGGGGGTGTACTTTTTTGAAGCACGTGATTAGAGCCAGAGGCTCTGATAGGCTTCAAAACAGGGTGGGCTTGGGGAGCAGAGCACTGCACCCTGATCCCACCCTGTTGTGTGACACTAGTGAATGACTTTTCGCTGTTCTGCCTCATTCTCCTCCTGGCCAATCGTGTTTCAGGACACACTTCTTGGTATTCGGCTGGAAGGAGAATGTGTGCTCACCGCAGCAGCCCGGATCTTCCTTCTCCTTGCCTCACAAGGTAAGGCAGCCTCTGGGGTGACCGCCACTGTTTGTCTCCTGCGGGAGAGTGGGGGGGGGGGGGTGATTGCCCTCACATGTCTCCGCCTGGGGGGGGTTTGGTGACAGATCACTGCCGCCTGTGTCTCCCGTGGTGGGGGGGTTATTTCCTGATCACCGCCGCCTGTGTCTCCCGTGGTGGTGGGGTTGTTTCCTGATCACCGCCAACTGTGTCTCCCGTGGTGGTGGGGTTGTTTCCTGATCACGTCTCCTGTGGGGGGGGTTGTTTTCTGATCACCGCCGCCTGTGTCTCCTGTGGGGGGAAGTAATAAAATACGGGGCGTAGAGACCACCACCTGTGACTCACCTTATACAAGAACAAACCACGAAGATGTAGAAGTAGTGACCCACAGAAACGATAACCTTTTCTTCGGAGACGATAGATTCGGAAACCTTGACAAGATACTTGATAATAACCTGAAATAATTCAATCGATATAATGACTGAGTTTGATGGTGATTTCTAGTTATGACCGATATTTAAGTTTACCAAAAGTATATCACTTCGCGGTGATAAAATATATATAAACGAACACTATCCCTGGTGATAGATGTAGGGAATATCATCCGACGACACGTAGTAAATAATAATATTCTTTTAAAAAAAAAGGTCATAACCATCACGTCTATAAGAGAATAAAATAATGAAGGGGGGTGTCCTCTGTGTCCGCCGCCACTAG
>BLSH010372939.1:731619-743406 GCA_018402905.1 Glandirana rugosa | reverse complement strand
GCACTGATGAGGTGGCACTGATGATGAGGCACTTATATGCAGCGATGATGAGCACTGTTAGGCGGCACTGATAAGCAGCACTGACGGGTACTGAGAGGTGGCACTGATATACAGCACTGATGGGCACTGATATGCAGCACTGACGGACACTGCTAAGCGGCACTGATGGGCACTCATAGACAGCACTGATTGGCACTCATAGGCGGCACTGGGCACTGATAGGTGGCACTGATAGGTGGGCACTGGTAGGTGGCAGAAACAGAAACAAAGAAAACTGTTTTTTATTTAGCAAAAAAGTAAAAAACCCAGTGGCGATTAAATACCACCAAAAGAAAGTTTTATTTGTGTTTAAAAAATGATAAAAATTTCATTTGGGTACAGTGTGACATGACCGCGTAATTGTCATTCAAAATGTGACAGCGCTGAAAGCTGAAAATTGGCTTGGGCAGGAAGGGGGCAAACAAAAAAAACAGGCATTCAGGAGATGGCAGGATCATCTCCCGGCAACTGTGCTTAGCCGCATTCTCAGAAGCGATCTACCATGCACCATCTAGTGTGAACCTATCCCAGTAACAGGCATTATAATGCCACCCATATTGCTGTCCTTTGCTGACAGTAAAGCCTCGTACACACGGGACGACGATCGTACGTACGATCATCTCAAATCATATGTTGGATAATGTAACTTGCATACTGACTGCACTACACGATCGTACGACCACAGAAGAACGTTCAGGTGCATGTAATTAGCATCCGGCCGTTCTTGACTTTGGAGCATGCGTGTTTTGCACAATACAACTTGTTGTACCAACTGCTCTGTACACACGATACAACGGTCGTATGAGAGCTTGTTGGTATGACCAAGTTTTCTAGTTTGCTCATACAACTCCCTTGTACGACCGTTGTATGTTCGACTGTTCTAATCGCGCATACGAACGATCGATATCGCATACAACGGTCGTTAGTACGACCTGTTGTATACGATCGTCGTCCCGTGTGTACGAGGCTTAAGTATGACAGTAAGCTGACATCTTTGCTGCACAGATGTCAGGTTACTTTTTCTCTGTTAAAAGGACAGAAATATGTTAATTGGCCCTGGCATGTGTATGTATGAGGCTCCATTCATTCCAGGGTGTAGCGTCTTTCAGCATTTTTTCGCACAATTTAACCACTTCAGCCTCAAAAAGGTTTTACCCCCTTCCTGACCAGGCCATTTTTTGCGATTCGGCACTGCGTCGCTTTAACTAACAATTGCGCGGCCGTGCGAAGTTATACCCAAAAATTGACGTCCTTTGTTCCCACATGTGGAGCTTTCTTTTGGTGGTATTTGATCACCTCTGCGGTTTTTATTTTTTGCGCTATAAACAAACAATGAGCGACAATAAAAAAATTTTTTTTTTAACTTTTTGCTATAATACATATCCAAAAAAAAATATAAAAAAAAATGTATTCATCAGTTTAGGCCAATAGTTATTCTACTACATATTTTTGGTAAAAAAAAACATCGCAATAAGCGTATATTGATTGGTTTGCGCAAACGTTATCACGTCTACAAACTATGGGATAGAGTTAGGATTTTTTTTTATTGTTTTTACTGGTAATGGCAGCTATCTGCGATTTTTAGCGGGACTGCGACACTGCGGTGGACAAATTTGACCCCCTATTACACTTTTTGGGGACCAGTGACATTATAATGATTATGACCAGGGCTATAAAAATGCAGTGATCAATGTAAAAATGACACTGGCAGGGAAGGGGTTACACTAGGGGGCAATCTGTGTTCCCTAGTTGTGTTCTAACTGTAGGGAGGATGGGCTGCCAGGGACATGACAGAGATCGCTGTTGCCGATCACTGGGAATAGCAGATCTCTGACATATCCTGTCAGAACAGGGATCCACCTTGTTTACATAGGGAGATCCCTGTTCTGCCTCTGTACAAGGCAATCGCAGGTCGCCGGCAGGCATAGAGTCCGCCCGACCGCAATCGCGCATGTGCGAGCCGCCATACATCTACAGCAATACGCGCAGGAGAGCCAACCTACCGCAGTATAATGACGGCAGCTGGTCGGGAACTGGTTAATACAGCATTTTTGGGCTTTGGTGTTTTTTTGTTAGCCAATAATGAAAACTATCATGTGTTGCATTAATTGTTGCTAGGTTTTTCAGCTTTTTTTAATTAACTTTATTAATTTATTATTTTTTTTTGTTAGGGTAAGGGGTTAAAGTTAAGGTTAGGGTTAGTGTTGGGTGTTATTTATTGTCTTATTATTATTTATTTATTTTTGTTGGGGTTAGGGTGTTAATACTACGACTACTACTACTACTAATAATAATAATTAACTTAATAAATACATTTAAAATAAATACACAAACAATCATAAATAAATAATAAATAAATACAATAAATGAATACTATGTAATAATAAATAAATAATTAACCCCTAACCCTTAAAAAAAAAAATAATAATAATAATAATAAAGTAATAAATAAATAAACACCCTAACACAAAATAAATAATTATTATCATTAATAATAATCATACATTATTAGTTATATTTTTATTATTATTAATAATAATAGTAATGTAGTGTTTTTGTTTGTGTTTGGTGCTTATTATTATTGTATTATTAATATTAATAATAATAATAATAAGAATGTATTTGTTTTTTTTAAGGTTAGGGGTTAATCAGTTATTATTTATTTATTATTACATATTATTAATTTTATTTATTTATTTATTATGATTTTTTTTGCATGTCATTGTCAAAGAACTCTCCGGCACCTAATATGTTTAGGCATGTCATTTTCAAACAAATCTTCGCCTAGTATGTGTATTGTGCTATATGCATATCATTGTCAAAGAAAGCTCTGGCACCTAAGAAGTGTATTGTGCTAATATGTCACGGAAATAAACACCGGATGCAGAATCCACATCTTTTGCAGCAAATGAATTAGCAGCCGGCGCAGCATGATCTGAAGACAGTACACATGCTGGAGGTTCCCTTCTATGTATTGTGACAGCAGGCAGGTAAAAACGCCTGGTTGCGTTCAAGATGGCAGGTACATCTGTCCCGGGTTTAGAACATATACAGATTTCTACCACTAGGGGGAAGTGCTGGGAGTTTTGCAGGGGTAGAGGTATGAGCCCAGCTGAGTGGAGCTGGCTCATTAAGGCCTCTACAAAAGCTCCCAGCAGGCATAGGGTAGTTGCTCCACCCTTTTTTTAAAAAAAGTTTATTTGTTACCGTTGAGGGACATATTGCAGCCAATTGCCCAGTTGTGTATGAGCCTATGGAATGTGACTGTTTGCGACAATTGCATGCACTGCCACTTGGGGAACTGAAAAACATTTATGCAAAATGTGTATTAATGGTAAAAATGTTGTCGTGTTGCTAGATTCAGGTAGTCTGGTAACATTGATCAAAGCTGAATTAGTTACTACAGAGGTATCCTGGAATAACAAGGTGGTTGTTATTTGTGTACATGGGGACACCAGAGAGTATCCTGTGGCTAAAGTGGTTTTTGAGACCCCCAAAGGGGTTGGTGCCTCACTTACCACATGATGCCATGGTGGGGAGGGATTTCCCAAAATTCTGGGAACTCTGGGATGGTCCTGAACCCCCCACAGAGGCCCCTAGAGACCAGGAAGGTGAATCCCAGGTATCCTCTGAGAATGGTGAGACCCCTCCAGATTTTCCCTTGTCGGTGTTGGCCGGAGACTCTCGGGAAACTGGGGAGGAACCAACATCTTCAGACGAAAACATGCCGTCTCTTGAGTTCTCTGATTTAGAGGTTCACAGGGAAAATGTTGCCACAGAACAGGTAAAAGACCCCACCCTGATAAAAGCGCGGGAAAATGTGGTAAAGATAGATGGTGAATTAGTGAACCCAGATCAGTCCTGTGATTACCCATACTTTATGGTGGAAAGGGATCTGTTGTATCGGGTTGCTAAAAAGGCGGATGAAACCATTGAGCAACTTGTGGTATCCAAACCCTATAGGAAGTTGGTATTGGAATTAACCCATGGGCATATTCTGGGAGGTCATTTGGGGGCAAAGAAAACCAGAGAGAGTGTATTGCAGAGGTTCTATTGGCCTGGGGTCATGAAGGAAATCGAAAATGATTGTTCCTCCTGCCCTGTGTGTCAGAAGTCAGCACCTTTGTTGCATTTCCGTAACCCACTGGTACCCCTCCCCATCATTGAGGTTCCCTTTGAGAGGATCGCAATGGATTTGGTAGGTCCGATACTGAAGTCCATTAGGGGGCATCAGTACATTTTGGCCATATTGGACTATGCCAGCCGCTATCCTGAAGCGATCCCTCTTAGAAATACCTCTGCCAAGACGATAGCCAAAGAGCTATTTCTTGTCTTCAGCCGTGTCGGTATTTGTAAGGAATTGCTTACGGACCAGGGTACCGTTTATATCCAGGGTACAAGTTGTTTAAAGTGGCACAATTACGTACATCCTTGTATCACCCTCAAACAGATGGGTTGGTTGAAAGGTTCAACAAAACCCTAAAACAAATGTTAAAAAAAGGTGGTGGATAGAGATGGAAAGGATTGGGACTGTTTAATACCCTACTTGATGTTTGCTATTCGGGAAGTACCACAATCCTCTACCGGGTTCTCGCCCTTCGATTTACTCTATGGAAGACACCAAAGAGGGCTGTTGGATATTGCCAAGGAAACTTGGGAAAGTGAGAGTTCTTCCCACCGGAGTGTGATTGAGCATGTTGCCCTGATGCAGGATAGAATTGCACAGGTAATGGCAATGGTCAAGGAACACTTGGCCCAAGTGCAGTTAGCACAGCAAAGGGTATATAACCACAAGGCCAAAACCCGTGTTTTTTCCCCGGGGGATAGGGTGTTGGTAGTCGTCCCTACGTTCGAAAGCAAATTCCTGGCCTAATGGCAGGGTCCATACAAAATAATTGAAAAAGTGAGTGAGGTGAACTACAGGGACAGACAACCAGGACGGCGAAAGCCAGAACAGATATACCGCATTAATCTGTTAAAAGCCTGGAGGGATAGGGAATCCCTAGTCGCAGAAACCTTGGTATCACCGACTCAGTCTGATTGCTTAATTCCTGAGGTTGGAATAGCAGTCACCTTACCGAAACCCCAAAAACAGGAGGTGAAAGTTTGTGCTCCGCAACAGAGAGGTGTTTTCTGAGCTGCTGGGACAAACATCTGGGGTAGTGCATGACATTATCACCTGCCAGGAGAAAGAGTGAAACTAAAACCTTGTAGAATAACGGAGGCCCGACGGGAGGCAAAACATGGGGAAGTTCTAGGAATGCTTGAATTAGGTGTGATAGAAGAGTCCCAGAGTGACTGGTCCAGCCCAATCATTTTAGTGCCCAAACCCGATGGGTGCTGGTGATTTTGTAACGATTTCCGGCAGTTGAATAAAGTTACAAAATTTGACACCTACCCCATGCCACGCATAGATGAACTGATCGACCGGCTGGGAACAGCCCGATATATGACAACCCTTGATCTCACCAAGGGGTATTGGCAAATTCCCCTAGCTGAGTCAACAAAGGAGAAAACGTCATTTGTAACACCAGAAGGGGCATTCCAATATAGAAGAATGCCGTTTGGGTTACAAAATGCACCAGCCACATTGCAGCGGAAAATGGACAAGATTCTGAGGCCCCATCAGAAGTATACTGCAGCCTACTTGGATGATGAGATTATCCACAGTACGGATTGGGCCACATTTGCCAAAAGTGCAAGCCGTGTTAGACTCTATAAGGGAAGCTGAGTTCACAGCCAATCCAAAAAAATGTACTATTGGACAGGAAGAGGCCAAATATCTGGGGTACACTATTGGGCGGGGAGTAATAAAACCCCAAGTCAACAAAGTGGATACCATAGATAGTTGGCCGCGCCCCAACAGCAAGAAGCAGGTTTGAGCATTCCTCGGAATTGCTAGATACTATCGGCGATTCATTCCTCACTTTGCTTCGCAGGCTGTGCCCCTAGCCAACCTGACAAAAGGGAAAGTCTGCCATTAAGAAAAGGACCCCAGAGGCTGAAGCAAAGTTCCAGTCTTTAAAAAAAGCCTTATGTAGCCAGCCAGTGCTGTACTCCCATGACTTCGCTAAGGACTTTGTGGTACAGACTGATGCATCAGACGTAGGCTTAGAAGCAGTGCTGTCCCAGGTCTGGAAGGGGGAAGAGCACCCAGTAATTTATCTTAGCAGGAAACTGAAACCCCACAAAGAGAATTATGCCACAATTGAGAAGGAGTGTTTAGCTGTGAAGTGGGCGCTAGATTCCCTGCGATATTATTTGCTGGGTAGACACTTTGATTTGGTTACGGATCACGCACCCTTGAAATGGATGGCTTCAAACAAGGAGACCAATAGAAGGGTAAATAGGTGGTTCCTGGCCCTGCAGGAATTAAACTTTACAGTGAAGCATCGCCCTGGTGTTCAAATGGGGAATGTGGATGCCCTGTCTCAGGTACCTGCGTAGCTGACTGCGTGTGTTACAAACCCCAGTTTGAAACAAGGAGGGGGGGTATGTGACAGCAGGCAGGTAAAAACGCCTGGTTGCATTCAAGATGGCAGGTACATCTGTCCCGGGTTTAAAACATATATAGATTTCTACCACTAGGGGGAAGTGCTGGGAGTTTTGCAGGGGTAGAGGTATGAGCCCAGCTGAGTGGAGCTGGCTCATTAAGGCCTGTGCAAAAGCTCCCAGCAGGCATAGGGTAGTTGCTCCACCCTGGAACCAGTTTCTGTGTGAATAGACTGGGGAGCGTGACACCAAAACCTGTGCAGTAAGCCCAAGCCTGTGTGGTTTATTATAACAGCAGGGAGATAGGTGCTAGGTGTAGCACAAGGCTGCTCCTATCTGGCAGTCAGGGAAAACTACAAGTTTAGTAAGTGGCCAAGATGGCAAGGCTTTATTTTGTTTTGCTGTTTTTCTACAACTGTATATAGTGTAAATAAACCGCACTTGTGTTTTCACCTACAACTGCTGTTTCGCTGTGCCTGTTTTGTGTAGTGCACCCTTCCAGGGGGTCACACACACCCACTGCCGAGCTAACCCCCTTACAGTATATACAGTATATATGCATACATATTTTTTTGTTTTGCTATCAAGATATAATGTATTATGAATGTAGAGTATCTCACAAAAGTGAGTACACCCCTCACATTTTTATGAATATTTTATTATATCTTTTCATGTGACACTGAAGAAATGACACTTTGCCACAATGTAAAGTAATGAGTGTACAGTGTAAATTTGCTGTCCCCTCAAAATAACTCAACATACAGCCATTAATGATTAAACCTCTGGCAATAAAAGTGAGTACACCCCTAAGTGCAAATGTCCAGATTGGGCCCAAAGTGTCAATATTTTGTGTGGCCACCATTATTTTCCAGCACTGCCTTAACCCTCTTGGGCATGGAGTTCACCAGAGCTTCACAGGTTGCCACTGGAGTCCTCTTCCACTCCTCCATGATGACATCACAGAGCTGGTGGTAGTTAGAGACCTTGCGTTCCTCCACCTTCCATTTGAGGATGCCCCACAGATGCTTAATAGGGTTTAGGTCTGGAGATGTATGCATTATGGGTGATCTCTGAGATGTATGTATTATGGGTGATCTCTGAGGTGTATGTATTATGGGTGATCTCTGAGATGTATGTATTATGGGTGATCTCTGAGATGTATGTATTATGGGTGATCTCTGAGATGTATGTATTATGGGTGATCTCTGAGGTGTATGTATTATGGGTGATCTCCGAGATGTATGCATTATGGGTAATCTCTGAGATGTATTATGGGTGATCTCTGAGATGTATTATGGGTGATCTCTGAGATGTATGTATTATGGGTAATCTCTGAGATGTATGTATTATGGGTGATCTCTGAGATGTATGTATTATAGGTAATCTCTGAGATGTATGTATTATGGGTAAGCTCTCCCCTTTTTTTCTGTGATTGTTTTCTTAGTACATTTTTTTGCATTAAATTGCTTCTCTACACTTTGGCTTCATATGCATTGATGTGTATTTTATATTACATATTTTGTTTTCTAATTAAACTAAAATTAAGTATTCCATTATTTTAAGGCAAATAAAAAAAAGGAACAGCGTGTAAAGAGAAGACAACGCCAAAGAAAACTCACTGACAGCATTGCAGCTTCAACTTCAGATCCCGACTTCAAACAAGCGCTCACACAATACCCATCAGTAAAATAGGTCGGTGCAAATACACACATTACTAAAATGATGATTGTGCATGCTATCAATGCCATCTGTGCCGATAACACCAATTGGTGATGTGATCACTGAATTTTTGGAGTTTGAGCCGGTGCTGGATTTTTTTTTTTAACAAGCTGTGCTCCTGTTACAATGTACAGTATATGATGTTCTATTTCATGTTTGCCTATACAGGAAAGGATGACGAGGACAATACATCTCAGGGGATGAAGCCAGCATGCATTCTTATTGAGGACAGTGGGAGAGGCAACAACGGAACAATTCACTGCACAGGATTCCAGATACACAAAATGCCGTCATCTGTGAAAATCTATTTTTTGGGCTTGTTCACATAAAAAATGTAATGTTGTTTTCTTATATTAAAATATTAGATGCAACCAAAAGACACAGACACCCTCAATCTGTCAATCAAGATTCAGGTATTGAGTCCTGGAGCGGTCCCCTAGGCAAAGCATTGCAGACCACGTTACTCATCAATGTCATCTCCAATGAAAGGGATGTTAATGAAGAAAAGCCAGATTTGTATAAAGAAGGTGTTATGGAGTTTGTTTCCTGCATGCGTAAGTGTCTGTGTCTATATTTAACCTTTTTTAATTGTTACTATTCCTATTTTTAGGTCACGTGGTTTACAGTAGCAAGATTGCGTGGATGACGGATGATTTTTTCCAGTGCTGTGCTGAATTATAAAACATAAAGGATGCCGCTAGTTCTTTACACAGCAGACTGCAGGACATCATAGACTTAGGGCCAGTTCACACCATAGAAACGCAGTCTGGATGCATTCCAGTGCGTTTTTGATGCAGTTCAGTGCATTTTCCCCCCCTCTTTTTCTGAACCTTAGCCACTTCCCTACCGCCGTATGCAGAATGACACCCGGGAAGTGGTTCAGTTATCCTGACTGGGCATCATATGACATCCAGCAGGATAACAAGCCGATGCGCGCCCATAGCGTGGCGATTGTTGATGTGGTGTGTCTGACACCGCAGCTCCAATCATGGTAAAGAGCTTCTGTTAGAAGCTCTTTACCATGTGATCAGCTGTGATGAATCACGGCTGATCACAGTGTAAATAGGAAGAGCGGTTTATGAGCTTTTCCTCTACATGCCCCCCCAAGGATCGCCACCTAGGACCACCAGGGAATGCCCACCCATAGACCATCAGGAAGACCACCAGGGAAGCCCACCTAGGGACCACCAGGTAAGGGGCACAGTGCCCAACAGGGATGGCACTCAGTGCCCATCTTGGATGCCATCCAGGACCATCAAGAAATGCCTGCATTAAAGTGCCATCAATCATTGCCGCCTATCAGTGCCCACCAGTGCCGCCTATCAGTGCCCATCAGTGCTACCTATGAGTGCCCATCAGTGCCGCCTATGAGTGCCCATCAGTGCTGCTTGTCAGTGCTGCTTATCAGTGCCGCCTATCAGTTCTGCATATATGTGCCTCATCATCAGTGCCCGTCAAAAAGCTTTTTTTTTCCAAAGTTTTCCGTCTTGTTTTATTTGTAGCGCAAAAAATAAAAACCCCAGAGGTGATCAAATACCACCAAAAGAAAGCTCTATTTGTGGGAACAAAATGATAAAAATTTTGTTTATGAAATCGTCATTCAAAGTGTGACAGCGCTGAAAGCAGAAAATTGGTCTGGGCGGGAAGTGGTTAAGGGCCAGTTCACACCATAGAAACGCAGTTTAGATGGGTTCCAGATGCTTTCCTGCATGCACATTTTTGACACATTTTTGATGCATTCCAGTGCATTTTTCCCCTTCTTTTTTTCTTAACCTTCAATTACATGTGTGTTCCAGTGAGTTTTTGGTGCATTTAGGTGCGTTCCAGTGCGTTTTTGATGCTTTTTACAGTGTTTCACTACAGTCCAATGCAGGAAAAATGCAGCACGTTCTACTTTTTTTTCTGGAACTGCAAGCACTGGTGTGAACTATGCCATTGAAAACCATACAACCTACTTTCCATGCGTTTCTGACGCATAAAAAAAAAAAAAACACATTGGACTGCATATGGTGTGAACTGGCCCCTAATAAAGACATGTGTGTTCCAGTGCATTTTTAGTGAGTTTAGGTGCGTTCCAGTTAGTTCTAATGCCTTTTTGAAGTGTCGTAAAGCATTCCAGTACAGTCCAGTGCAGAAAAAATGCAGCATGTTCTACTTTTTTTCTGGAACAAGAATGCTCTGGTGTGAACTATGCCATTGAAAACCATACAACCTACTTTCCATGCGTTTTTGATGCAGGAAAAAAAAACGCAATGGACTGCATGTGGTGTGAACTGGCCCTAACACACACATTACTCCCTGGACTGGTAGGGTCGTTCTCAAACAGCTGTACAAAAGGAAAAGTCCTCTAGGGTGGAACTGTAGCGCCACTAAATAAGGTACAATGTAGATAAAATACATTGTAATTTATTGATACAAAAAGATTAAAAACTTTGAGGGACATACATACAGGTCATGAAAATGGATATACAAAATACAGAATAAACTATGGCAAAATGAAGACAGCTAACGCGTTTCGAGATTTCTTCTTCAGAGGTGTCAAAAATGATAATGCAGATAATATTTCTGGAAAGTAAATATAGACATAAGTACACATAACTGCAAGTATACATATAATTAGATACAAATATGATATTGTACTAACCAGGTCACAGGGGTTACATCATATGGGTATGCTACTAGATTTTTAAAAACCAACAGAACAGGGGCCAAGGGTTATACTGACTCTCGCACCCCATCGGACGCCCACCGCCAGGCCGCAAAGCTCAACTCAGGCATCACACTGCTAAAGATCTCCTATAACTAGCCAGAAACCAGAGGCCAAGGTGGCCAAGAGGAAGGCCAAATCTATAAAAGTCAATAGAATAAAACAGTGACAATAAAAATGTCACCTAAATATCCTCACAAAAAAATGGCAAAAGATCCATAAATACATTCAAAAAGGATAGGGGATATAATGGGGAACCGAGAAGTTCTTACATTAAAGATGTGGCTTAGTGAAAGTCCTATAAAAATTAATAGGTATGTAAACTTTTTTGCATGCTACTTTACGCTTGAAGATATACAGTGAGTATAAAAAGTCTACACATCCCTGTTAAAATGTCAAGTTTCTGTGATGTAAAAAAATGAGACAAAGATAAATCATTTCAGAACTTTTTCCACCTTTAATGTGACCAATAAACTGTACACCTCAATTGGAAAACAAACTTGAAATCTTACGGTCCTTTCTGGATGATCTTGTCGACTTGATATAAACCCGAATTAGTCTCCGTGAAATTTACTACCGTCCACACATGAGTGAGGATAAATTGTACTCTAACTTACAATAACGAATTAAGACTTGTAGCGATGTAGGGGTCAATATTCTGCCACACGTGTGAATACGTTGGTGTAATAAAGTCAGAAAATAAAAATGAGGAGGGGGATTTTCTAAAGTTCAAACAAAAGGTTAACTCCACATGTCAAATAACCAGTGTAATTTCCACCTTTTTCAAGACTTTACTAAATAGAAACAGAGTAAAAAAATGTAGTGTCTTT
>BLSH010372939.1:715780-729136 GCA_018402905.1 Glandirana rugosa | reverse complement strand
CAATGCCTTCTCTTCCCGCTGCCATCTCTCCCAGTGTCTTCTCTTCCTGCCGCCGTCTCTCCCAATGCCTTCTCTTTCAACCACCGTCTCTCCCAGTGCCTTCTCTTCCCGACGCTGACTCTCCCTGTGCCTTCTCTTCCCGCCGCTGATTCTCCCAATATCTTCTCTTCCCGCCGCCGTCTCTCCCAGTGCCTTTTCTTCCCGCTGCTGACTCTCCCAGTGCCTTCTCTTTCCCCTGCTGTCTCTCCCAATGCCTTCTCTTCCCACCGCCGTCTCTCCCAATGCTTTCTATTCCTGCCTCCGTCTCTCCCAGTGCCTTCTCTTCCTGCCGCTATCTCTCCCAGTGCCTTCTCTTCCCGCCGCCGTCTCTCCCAGTGCCTTCTGTTCCTGCCGCCGTCTCTCCCAGTGCCTTCTCTTCCCGCCACCTTCTCTCCCACCACCGTCTTCTTCCTCACCGCCGGTTACCCGCTAAAAATAAAAAAGCTGCTGTTCTTCTGTGGCCGTCTTCCTCCATTGTGTTGTCATCCGCTGTCTGGCATCTGTTATATAGCCATGAGGCGTGGCAACCAGATGTCACAAGAGCGGGCTCTCCGGGTGACATCATCGAATGTAAGTGGATCGTCCGCTAACATCCATTTCTTCCGGGTTTTATTCCATCTTAAAAAATGGAGCTTAGCAGAGACGGATGTCAGCAGATGATCATGCGCTAACATCCACTAGCCCATAGAGATACATGTACAGTATGTTCATTTTTCATCCGCCAATGGATGGAGTAAAAACGGACATACGGAACGCCCCTGTGAAAGGACCCTTAGTCGCATCCTACAGCAAAAGCCAAAAGCTTCCAAAGCATCATAGGGATCCTATTGTTAAAAAATATCAGTCAGGAGAAGGGTACAAAAGAATTTTCAAGGCACTAGATATACCATGGAACACAGTGAAGACGGTCATCATTAAGTGGAGAAAATATGGCACAACAGTGACATTACCAAGAACTGGACATCCCTCCAAAATTGATGAAAAGATGGGAAGAAAACTGTAATGGCTTCACCAGAAGATTAACATTTTGGAATGGCCCAGCCAGCGCCCAGACCTGAATCCGATTGAAATCTGTGGGGTGACCTGAAGAGGGTTGTGCACAGGAGATGACATCGCAATCTGACAGATTTGGAGTGTTCTTGCAAAGAAGAGTGGGCAAATATTGCCAAGTCAAGATGTGCCATGCTGATAGACTTATACCCAAAAAAACTGAGTGCTGTAATAAAATCAAAAGCTGCTTCAACAAAGTATTAGTTTAAGGGTGTGCACACTTATGCAACCATATTATTTTAGTTTTTATTTCTTACTTCCCTCAACCTAAAAGATTTGAGTTTGTTGTTCAACTGAGTTGTACAGTTTTATAGGTCACATTAAAGGTGGAAGATGTTCTGAAATGATTTATCTGTGTCTCTGCTTTTACATCACAGAAACCTGACATTTTAACAGGGGTGTGTAGATTTTTTATATCCACTGTATATCTTCAAGTGTAAAATAGTATACAAAAAAGTTTAAATACCTACTCGTTTTAAAAAAAAATGTTATGAGTATGTATCTCACCCCGTAAGAGCCACTGGTGAATTTAGTCCTATTTCCCCACTTAGAGCACACATAGCCAGGCCCAAAGCATTTTTGGCATTCTTTCACTGGGTACAAAGAACAGTCTAGGGGTGTTTTGGGGTTCCTTTCTTAGGAGCAATGAACTTGGATAGGGATAGAGAGCATGGGATACCCTGTTAAACTGTGGAACTGACCACTTTGAGGGCACCTCAACTTCTGGCTGCACTGTACACAACTTCTGGCTGCACTGTATACAAAATTAAATGTCCTGCAGCATCTCTATGCTGATGGTGACCTGTACTCCTTCCAGAGTTTATAAGCTACACACAGTAACTACTTTTCAGTAGTGGGGTCTTTTTTCACAGGATCATCAGTAGCCTCTTGCCATATCCACCATGTTCTTCTTTGTGAGGGAGATGTAGACCCACACCACCATAGGACAACTGGACTTTCTCCCACCTGGCTTTTTCCAATGAGCTTCTCCAGACCCGACTTGATCCCTGGACTTGTAAACGGGCCTAGCTGGGACCTAGGTGTCTTCTGGTTGGCTCCCTCCCAGACTTCTGCCCCAGGGGGCAGAGCCCCTGCACAGGGGTCTTTTCCAGCAGGAATGGACCCAGGAACACTGCACCCTACTGCTCAGGCCTCAAACTACTTATAGGCTCCTTCCCCCACTATGTTTCTAGAATCCTTTAGAAGACAGGGGGAAGTAACAGAGCAGCAGCCTGTGAAACCCTGAGCAGCCCTAAATAATCAACCCCTGCTCCTCTGATTACAGTGGAGTTAGCTAAATTTGCCCAGCAGCCTACTCTACACTAGGGGGTGCTACAAGTAGCAGAATAGGTAAATGTATTGTAACTTTATATATTCCTCCTGCAGCACTTTGATGAGGACAGAGCAGGTCTCTGGTATGATCACTGCGAGAGCTTGAGGTGAGGTGCTGGTCACTTTAGATCTTGTAGGCTTCTCCCTGTTGCAAAAGACCTTAATGTGGTGATTAATCTTTATGTACTAGGCCCTAATCGTGGCAGCACCGTGATGCAGGAATGCGATTTGGGGAGGACCTTCCATTTACAAGCCTGCCTAAATGTTCAAGTTCAACATATATTAACTAGTGGTGCACCAAAATGAAAATTTGTGTGCCGAAACTGAAGCTGAAATTCAGGACACACTTGGCCGAAAACCGAAATGGACAGTTTTTAAAAAAACGTAGCTGGAGTTTTTGCATTGAAGTCAAAGGTACGTAATTTAGCATTGATGTCAATAGGGGGCGTTTTTGCATTGAAGTCATCGGCTCGCGTACATTTACTGCTGCACTGTGGCAGCGTATCACGACTTGCCGCACTCTGCAGGAGTGTGCCTGTGGCTTGAGCGGACTCGGTGTCCACCGGCGAGCCGCGATGACCTGTCAGAGAGAAAGAACGGGGAAACGCAGATGTGAACACGGCGGTTCCATGCTCTGTCAGTGGGCATTTAAAAGATCTACTGGTCCCTGTCACTGAGATCAGTTAGATCTCTTATGCCCATGGTAGCCCAGCCCCTCACAGTTAGAACACGCCTAGGGAACACAGTTAACCCCTAGATCTCCCCCTGCAGGTTAACCCCTTCACTGCCAATGGCATTTATACAGTAATCAGTGGCTATTTAAATTTCTGATCGCTGTTTAAATGTCATTGGTCCTAAAAGTGTAAAAAATGTCCGACTTGTCCGCCCCAATATCAAAGTCCCGATAAAAATCGCAGATCTCTGCCATTACCAGTAAAAAAAAAAAATTGTAAAAACGCCAGAAATTAATTCTCATGGTTTGTAAACGTGGCAACTTTTGTGCAAACCAATCAATAAGCGCCGATTCTGATTTTTTTTTACCAAAAATATGAGGAAGAATATAAATCGGCCAAAACTGATGAATACATTTGTTTTTTAATTTTTTTTTTGGATTTGTATTTTAGCAAAAAGTAAGAAATATATTTTTTTTTTGCAAAATGGTCGCTCTTCTTTTGTTTATAGCGGTGATCAGAAATGACGCAAATTTGATCAAATATCACCAAAGGAAAGCTCTATTTGTGTGGAAAAAAAGGACGCAAATTTAGTTTGGGAGCAACATCACACGACCGGGCAATTGTCAGTTAAAGCGACACAGCGCCGAATCGCAAAAAGTGCTCTGGTCCTAACATGGGAAATCCTTCCGGGGGTGAAGTGGTTAAAGTCAACAGGGTGTGTTTTTTGCATTGAAGTTAAAGTGGTTGTCAACTCGTGACAACCGCTTTAACCTACAGGTAAGCCTATAATAAGGCTTACCTGTAGGTGCTCTGCATATCTCCCAAACCTGCACGGTTCAGGAGATATACAGTGTTCTAGATATGCCAACGTCATTCGGCACATGCGCAGTGAAGAAATGGCCTCCGTGCCGTTCCTTCACTGAGATCGTGCCGTGACTGCGCCCTTGTGAATGCGCAGGAGTGACGTCACACGACTCCGGCCAATCACAGAGCCGGAGATCGCGGCCCCGGAAGGAAGAGGGGCTGAAGATGGACGCTGTCTGCACAGGGGATATCGCAGGCTTCGTTTGCAGGTAAGTGACACATAATGGGCTACTATGCGATGCATAGTAGTCCATTATTTTTCTACTTTGCAGGGGAATATAGAGGAAGTAAACCCCATCAGGGTTTACTTCCTCTTTAATGGGACGTGATTTTGCATGGAAATCAATGGGACACGACTTTGCAATGAAGTCAATAGGGGGAGATTTGCATTGAAGTCAATGTGGCGCGATTGTGCATTGAAGTCAATAGGGGGCATTTTTTGCAGTCAATAGGAAGTGAGTCTTGCATTGAAGTCAATGGGACGCAAAACCCTATTTTCATCAGATATATGGGAGCATCCCTAATATTAACCCTAAAATTTCCACAGGGAAATGTAGGGGTGAAATGGGACCTTAGATGTGACAAGCATTTTGTTATATCTGTTAAATAATTAAAAAATATAAATGCTGATCTTGCCATGAATCTAGTGAGCTAAAAACGTCTTATGCTCTCTGCCTGTACTGACTGTTAGCATTGTTCCCTGCTCTCTCTGTGGGCTCCTGTGGGTTAATGTGGGATTACAGTAAACACCAGCTGATAAATCTTCACATCAAACTACAAACCCATTTGGGATACCAGCTAACTCCAGGGAGTCCAGCACTCCACAGATCCAGCTCCTTATTTTTACAGCTAACATTGTCAATTTAATTGGTCCCATGTTAAAGCAAACTCTAGGTAGATAGAAGAGACAAATTAATGCAGCTCTGTAATCAATCATTAATATATTCTTAAGTTTACTTTTAAGTGCAAGCAGTGTGAGTGCCTACATTTGACCTGGTAACAGCAGGGCCATCTTTAATATTGATTGGACCTTGGGCAAACATTTTATTGGGCCCTCCCGAATCCCTCATTAACTATTTGCGGGCAGTGCGGGCTCAAGGAGCATCTACTTTGGGCCCCACAACAATGACTGTGCCCGGGGCAGCTGCCCCTTTTGCCCTGTGCTGAAGACGGCCCTGAGTCACAGTCTCTTGCAGTCCCTGTACAGCAGGGCTGAAGTATGAGAGGAAGAAGCAGCACAAGGAGACAATCAGTTCATGTGCTGCTAATAGGACGAGAGAGAGTCCAGTCGTAGGCTGGGGCGGGTCTGGAACAACCTGGACTCAGAAGAAGAGGATTGAAGGCTGCTGGCCAACAGACTGAGGAAATCTAGTGGCAGAAAAAAATACTGCAGGGAGAAATTTTTAGATTGCCTCAAATGCTGGTTTTGTTTTTTATTATCTTTTAATTCATTTTTATCTCTGTATTTTCCCTGGAGTTCTGCTTGAACCACTTGAACTTCTTCATGACCGGGTCATTTTTTTGCTGTTTAGCACTGCGCTACTTTAACTGGTAATTGCGCAGTCATGCAACTCTGTATCTAAAAGACATTTATATCATTTTGTCCCACAAATAGAGCTTTCTTTTTGTGGTATTTGATCACCTCTGGGTTTTTTATTCTTTATTATATAAACGAAAAAATGCTGAATATTTTGAAAAAAAAAAAAACCAACAACAATATGTTTTACTTTCTGCTATAAAACATACTTAACCACTTGCCAACCGCCTCGCGTACTTTAACGGCGGCAAAGTGGCACGATAGTTCAAATCGCTGTTTATATAATATAATTTATATTCTCATGCCCGCCGTGCACTCCCTGAGTGTGGCCACAGGTTGGCAGACTAGATGTTCGCCGGTGACCCACGATCGCCTGTTAGAGAGGAGGAACAGGGAACCGCCGACATAATCACGGCGGTTTTCCGTTCTGACAGGTGGCATGACAGAAATCTACTGATCCCTGTCATTGAGATCAGTTAGATCTCTCATGCCCCTGCCAGCCCAGCCCCCACACAATTAGAACACGCCTAGGGAACACAGTTAACCTGTTGATCGCCCCCTTCAGGTTAACCCTTTCCCTGCCAATGACATTTACACAGTAATCAGTGTTTTTTTTTTAGCTGTGATCACTGTATAAATGTCATTGGTCCCAAAAAAGCGTCAAAAATGTCCGATCTATCCGCGGCAATATCGCAGTCCCGATAAAAATCGCAGATCGCCGCCATTACTAGTAAAAAATAAATAAATAGTGAAAACGCCATAAATTAATTCTCATAGTTTGTAAACGCAGCAATGTTTGTGCAAATCAATCTACTCCTATTGCGATTTTTTTTACCAAAAATATGTAGAAGAATACATTTTGGCCTAAATTGATGAATACATTTGTCTTTTTATATATTTTTTTGGATATGTATTATAGCAAAAAGTTAAAAAAATATAGTTTTTTTCTCAAAATTGTCGCTTTTTTTTGTTTATAGCACAAAAAATAAAAATCGCAGAGGTGATTGATCAAATACCACCAAAAGAAAGCTCTATTTGTGGGGAAAAAAGGACGCCAATTTCATTTAGATACAACGTCATACAACTGCGCAATTGTCAGTTAAAGCAACACAGTGCCGAATCGCAAAAAGTGCTCTGGTCAGGAAGGGGGTAAATTCTTCCGGGGCTGAAGTGGTTAATTAAAAAAATGTAAAAAATCTAATTTCTTATTGAATTTTAAAGCAAAATGTACACTGCTACATGTCTTTGGTAAAAAAAAATCCCAATAAGTGTATATTGTTTGGTTTGCATGACAGTTATAGCATCTACAAATGGGGGATATGGGATGTATACTGGAATTTTTTTTTATACTACTAATGGTGGTGCTCAGCAACTTATAATGGGACTGTGATTGTGTGGAGGGCAATCTGACACTAACTGACACTGAGTGGAAACTGACTAACTGCCACTGACATCACCAGTGACACTGATACAGTGATCATTTATAATACGATACACTTTCACTGTACTAACACTGGCTGGGAAGGGGTTAACATCTCAAGTAATCAAGGGGTTAAATGTGTGCTTAACAGTGTGTAATGTGTGCTGCTTTTTACTAAAGATCTATTTGTTTCTTCTCCCTACAGGGAGAAGAAACAGAGAAATCATTCCCTCTGTATAGGGCCCTGTGTTGATTGTCAGCACAGGACTCTAGGCTGTAATTGGACACAGCCAATGAGCAGGTCCCTGGCATGAATCATTGGCCCAGGACCTGCTGACAAACTCCCGCTGTGTACAATCATAGCAGGTGTACCCTAAACCCGGAAACAGGCAGCGACCTACCAATACATTGAGGGCGGGTGATCCGGAAGTGGTTAATAAATTACTGTTATCTTGTTAAAATGCATTGCTACAGCATGTGAACATAGGCTTCCATCTAGAATACCAGTGTACTAATAAGAGGCATGGCAGATCTCAACTATGAGCATAGATTAAAGTGGTTCTATGGGTTGAAGGTTTTTTACCTTCATACATTCTATGCATGAAGGTAAAACGCCTTCTGTGTGCAGCAGACCCTTTCAGCCCCCTAATACTTACCTGAGCGCCATCTCGATCCAGCAATGTTGCAGCAGTGTCTCAGCTGCCCAGGACTCCCCTCCTGATTGACTGAGACAGCATTAGCTCCATTGGCTCCCACTGCTGTCAATCAAAGTCAGCCAGGCAATGAGGAGGGAAAGGGGGCGGGGCGGGCTGTGGCTCCGTGTCTGATTGGACACGCAGAGCAGCGGCTCGGCTTGGGTGCCCCCATAGCATATACTTGCTGTGGGGGCACTCAACGGGAGGGAGGGGCTAGGAGCGCTCAAGAGGGACCCGAGAAGAGGAGCATCAGGGCTGCTCTATGCAAAATCACTGCAACAGAGCAGGTAAGTATAACATGTTTGTTATTTTTATAGAAAAAAACAAGACTTTACAATCACTTTAACAGGATGTCTATGAAGGTTCTCATTAATCTAGGTCATGGTATATCAAACAGTAGTGAGTCGCACTGAGCTAAACTTGATCTTTAATGTTGAAGGCATTTCGTAGCTTGGCCAAGCCACTTCTTATAGAGTCACTAAACCCATCGATTTAACAGTTTCCCAAAACAGTTACATTTAAGACATGCTCTGAATGACAACTGTCACATTTGCTTGTGCTCTCAATTGAACTGTCAAGCCAATAAATAGTTGGCTTCATAACTGATCACATGTTTAGCACCATTGCAACTGCAGATCAAACAGAGGCCAAGATGGCGGCTTCCTTGGCTGTAAAGGATGGGAGGGTTTAGTTCCGCTTTAAGTTCTGTGTCAGGAAGATCCCCCAGCATTTAGACCCACACAGGTAGCACCAAGACCTTGATCCAATCATCATGGAAAGGTAAATGCTGGCTTTCCACAAACAGAATGGGAGGTGTGAAAGTTGTGGAACTACCCTGTTCTACAGGGTGGGCCATTTATATGGATACACCTTAATAAAATGGGAATGGTTGGTGATATTAACTTCCTGTTTGTGGCACATTAGTATATGTGAGGGGGGAAACTTTTCAAGATGGGTGGTGACCATGGCGGCCATTTTGAAGTCGGGCATTTTGAATCCAACTTTTGTTTTTCAATAGGAAGAGGGTCATGTGACAAATCAAACTTATTGGGAATTTCACAAGAAAAACAATGGTGTGCTTGGTTTTAACGTAACTTTATTCTTTCATGAGTTATTTACAAGTTTCTGACCACTTATAAAATGTGTTCAATGTGCTGCCCATTGTGTTAAATTGTTAATGCAACCCTCTTCTCCCACTCTTCACACACTGATAGCAACACCGCAGGAGAAATGCTAGCACAGGCTTCCAGTATCCGTAGTTTCAGGTGCTGCACATCTCGTATCTTCACAGCATAGATAATTGCCTTCAGATGACCCCAAAGATAAAAGTCTAAGGGGGTCAGATCGGGAGACCTTGGGGGTCATTCAACTGGCCCACGACGACCAATCCACTTTCCAGGAAACTGTTCATCTAGGAATGCTCGGACCTGACACCCATAATGTGGTGGTGCACCATCTCGCTGGAACTATGATGTCGGTGATAGGGAATTGCTGGCCATCAAGTCAGCTTTGGAGGAATGGCGGTACCTCCTGGAAGGAGCAGCTCACCCGGTATTGTTTTTTACTGACCATAAAAAAACCATATGCTGTGAAGATACGAGATGTGCAGCACCTGAAACTACGGATACTGGAAGCCTGTGCTAGCATTTCTCCTGCGGTGTTGCTATCAGTGTGTGAAGAGTGGGAGAAGAGGGTTGCATTGACAATCCAACACAATGGGCAGCACATTGAACACATTTTATAAGTGGTCAGAAACTTGTAAATAACTCATGAAAGTATAAAGTTACGTTAAAACCAAGCACACCATTGTTTTTCTTGTGAAATTCCCAATAAGTTTAATGTGTCACATGACCCTCTTCCTATTGAAAAAACAAAAGTTGGATTCAAAATGCCCGATTTCAAAATGGCCACCATGGTCACCACCCATCTTGAACAGTTTCCCCCCTCACATATACTAATGTGCCACAAACAGGAAGTTAATATCACCAACCATTCCCATTTTATTAAGGTGTATCCATATAAATGGCCCACCCTGTAGTTACAGCATTCCATTCTTCGTATCTGCATAGGTGTTAATGCTTTGATTTACATGGCTGAAGGTGTGAATGGTTGTCAAATCGCTAGGGGGGCTATCCATGTTACAATGGTATAATATGTACAACCCTAATTTCAAAATAATTGGGATGCTGAGTAAAACCTACATAAAAACAAAATGCAATTATTTGCAAATCTCATAAGCCCATATTTTATTCACAATAGAAAACAGAAAATACAGTATCTCACAAAAGTGAGTACACCCCTCACATTTTTGTAAATATTTTATTCTATATTTTTATGTGACAACACTGAAGAAATGACACTTTGCTACAATGTAAAGTAGTGAGTGTACAGCTTGTATAACAGTGTAAATTTGCTGTCCCCTCAAAATAACACAACACACAGCCATTAATGTGTAAACCGCTGGCAACAAGTGAGTACACCCCTAAGTGAAAATGTCCAAATTGGGCCCAATGTGTCAATATTTTGCGTGGCAACCATTATTTTCCAGCACTGCCTTAACCCTCTTGGGCATGGAGTTTACCAGAGCTTCACAGGTTGCCACTGGAGTCCACTTCCACTCCTCCATGACGACATCACTGAGCAGGTGGATGTTAGAGACCTTGTGCTCCTCCACCTTCCATTTGAGAACTGTTTGCTGGCTTTCTTGTGCATAATCTTTAGAAGAGGCTTCCTTCTGGGACGACAGCCATGCAGACCAATTTGATGCAGTGTGTGGAGTATGGTCTGAGCACTGACAGGCTGACCCCCCCACCCCTTCAACCTCTGCAGCAATGCTGGCATTACTCATATGTCTATTTCCAAAAGACAGCCTCTGGATATGACGCTGAGCATGTGCACTCAACTTCTTTGGTTGACCATGGTGAGGCCTGTTCTGAGTGGAACCTGTCCTGTTAAGCCACTGTATGGTCCTGGCCACCATGCTACAGCTCAGTTTCAGGGTGTTGACAATCTTCTTTATAGCCTAGGCCATCTTTATGTACAGCAACAATTTGATCTTTGCCATGAGGGGCCATGTTGAACTTCCAGTACCAGTATGAGAAAGTGAGAACGATAACACCAAATTTAACACACCTGCTCCCCATTCACACCTGAGACCTTGTAACACTAACGAGTCACATACCCCGGGGAGGGAAAATGGCCAATTGGGCCAAATTTGGACATTTTCACTTAGGGGTGCACTCTTTTGTTGCCAGCGATTTAGACATTAATGGCTGTGTGTTGAGTTATTTTGAGGGGAAAGAAAATGTACACTGTAATACAAGCTGTACACTCATTACTTTACATTGTAGCAAAGTGTCATTTCTTCAGTGTTGTCACATGAAAAGATATAATAAAATATTTACAAAAATGTGAGGGGTGTACTTACTTTTGTGAGATACTGTATATCAAATGATTAAACTGAGAAAATGTACCATTTTAACTACTTGCCACCCGTGCTATAGCCGAAAGACAACTACAGCGCGGGCCTTAATTGCCTGGAGGGCGTCCATGGACATCCTCTCGAACATACGCTGTCTTCCTGGAAAAAAAGCAGATCACTGGCTTCCGTCAGAGGGACATCGGTCCCTCACACAGAGAGCCGCGGCTGCCTCCCCTGTGCCCACCAGTGCCACCTGCCAGTGCTACCTATCAGTACTCACCAGTGCCCACCGTGCCACCTACCTTTGCCCACCAGTGCTGCCAATCAATGCCCAGCGGTGCCTCAGCATCAGTGCCACCGATCAGTGCTGCCTATCAGTGTCACCTAACATTGCCCATCCGTGCTACCTATCAGTGCCGCTTATCAGTGCCCTTTAGTGCAACCTATCAGTGCCAACCATCTGTGCCACCTATCAGTGCCATCTATCAGTGCCCATTAGTGCTGCCTTATCAGTGCCTATCAGTGCAGCCTCATCAGCGCACATCAATTAAGGAGAAAAATTACCAGTTTTCAACATTTTATAACAAACTATGAAGCCGTTTGTTTTTTTTTTCAAAATTTTCGGTCTTTTTAGCAAAAAATAAAATACCCAACAGTGATTAAATACTACCAAAATAAAGCTCTAATTATGGCAAGAAAATAATAAAAAATTCATTTGGGTAGTGTTGTATGACAATGCAATTGTCATTCAGAGAGTGACAGCGCTGAAAGATGAATAAGCCAGGGTAATCATGAGATCCCCTGGATGCTCAGAAATCCTAAATTGTTCAGATATTCTTCTTACAGCCAAAAATGTAGTTCCTATCATAGGACTTCAGTTGTACTCTCTCTCGAAAGATGTATGCTATTGTTTAAATTTACATATCATAAGATGCAATTACCCATGCATATCCGTCACAAAAACATAAGGAAAAACCTTAGGGGCTTAGGTTTTAATACATGAGGAAGAAAGACACTGAGGAACAAAATTTTGGGATTTACTAGTATAGGAAATGACAGAAAGACTGATCAGTCACCATGGTAATTATGATAGTTCACCACTAGAGGGCTCTGGTGTTCAGTACCAGTGTTGCAATAAACTGTGTATCATTGCAGAGGATAATTAACTAATGCAATCAAATCATATTAGAATATAAAATAGGTAGAATTTAAATAAAAACATGACAGGGGCTCTCACTATTCCCCACTCTATCCAAAACTAAAAGAAGAAAAGTTTTGGCTAGAAATACACAGTAAGCAATATACTGGAAGAATTGGGTACCTTTCTAGTAGAGATCAAATAGGCGTTCAATTTGCAATGGGAATAGATATATAACAATTTCACTGATATAACCAATCTTATCTTAGTTTAATTATTTACCCAATCTCTGGCCTGGAAAAAGCACATAGAATAGTTTTGACTTTACTAGCTGCATGCTTGTTCCAGATCAGTGACTTACTAAGAAATTAAATCAGATCAAGATGACGACACATTTTACAACGAAATCACTAAAGGCAGTGCCTGTATTTCAGTCCTCACAGGTTTACAATAATAAATGCATACACCTAAGTGAGAAGTGATTAGGAGCATGTTGTGTACTGGTCACATGCAATGTTCAAGTAGTAGCCCAGTAGCATTCCAAGGAGCCGTGACTAGCTATGTTTTCTTCTAGGGATGCACCAATACCAGTATCAGTGCCGATACCGAGTATTTTCACGAGTATGAGTACTCATGAAAATGCTCCCGATACCCGAAAGTTGGTCGACAACTGTCACATGGATGGTGCTGACCAATCAGAAGCTGTCTAGCCCGTATTGTTAGCTTCTGTCAGGAGAGGAGAGAAAATGGTGGGGATTTCAAATCCCCAGACTGGTGAAGTGGCTTTTCGGCATCTGGCAGTGAGGAATCATGGCAATGTTATACAGGGGGACCAAGGGGGATAGGGAGAGGGTCCAGTGAATGGTTGCAACCGCTAGAGGCTGGGAGGAGAGAGCCGCTGGAGGCTGGGGAGAGAAAACAGCTGGAGGCTGGTAGCAGTGAACCGCTGGAGGCTGGGAGGAGAGAGCTGCTGGAGGCTGGAAGGAGAGAGGTGCTGGAGGCTGGAAGGAGAAAGGTGCTGGAGGCTGGGAGAAGAGAGCTGCTGGAGGCTGGGAGAAGAGAGCCGCTGGAGGCTGGGAGAAGAGAGCCGCTGGAGGCTGGGAGAAGAGAGCCGCTGGAGGTTGGGAGAAGTGAGCCGCTGGAGGTTGGGAGAAGTCTACGGCTTTTCGGTGAAGTGGTCAGACCC
>BLSH010372939.1:688302-710742 GCA_018402905.1 Glandirana rugosa | reverse complement strand
GTAATAAAAAGGCAGGTAAGTATGCAAAAGGCTGCGTTAAACCAGACCAGTTGTGTGGCCTGCGTGGGCAAAGCACAAGTTAATTTTAAGTCCTGTCCAGTTTAATGTAACTGTTTCAATGGCAGCAAATAAATGGAAGGGGTGTATTTACAGAGGACATAAAATCACTCACCTAATTTAGTGTCTGTTCTTGTGTCCTCCCCCATCCCAGCAAACACCTGATGGCTCTAAATTGACCTCTGAGCTGGGCCATGGTACACCGCAGGACACTAATCCCACCAGATTATAGTAAACCTTCCTAAGCAACACTGAGTTGCACCTGGTGCTTTCTACAATCAGGCACTATAATAAAACTCAATAGGCGCTTCTAAAAATGACTGTCATCCTCTTTTTAGTTTTAAAAACCTCCTGAAACAGAAAATAAAGAATACTTGCCTCTCCGTCTAGCGGCAATTCAGGTCTTTACTGTTTTTAAGAATCTGCTGCATCTGACATAGAGGCCAACAGATGCACGTGCCTACTGGAAACAGATATGAGTTTGGGTCAAGCACATCATACGGAAACCAGAAGATCCATATACAAAGTCCATCCTCAGTGCAGCTGAGCCCCTTTGCACCAGTGACAGCCTAGTGGCAGAGGATCAGTTGCCTCACTAGAGTTGGTGTCAACCCTCCCCCCCCAGTAGGGCATTGAGCAAGCTGGCGCATCAACGAGGCTTTCCCCCCATTATTGTCCTCAGTGACCCACTTCCTGTCCTATTACTGCCCTTAGTCCCCCACAATAATGTCCTCAGTCCTGCCTGTCCAATTACTGTCCTCAGTCTCCTCAATTAATGTCCTCGGGCCCCCAATTACTGTCCTTAGGCCCCTATTACTGTCCTCAGTCCTCCCCATTATGGTCCTCAATTACTTAATTACTGTCCTGAGGCCCCTATTGCTGTCCACAGTCCCCCCAAATAATATCCTCAGCAACCCCATTACTGTCCTCAGCCCCTCCTCACAGCGCCCCATTACTATCCTCAGGTTCCACCTCCAGCCCCTCTTCACAGCGCCCTATTATTGTCCTCAGCTCCCCCCCTCACATCGCCCTATTATTGTCCTCAGCTCCCCCACGGCACGCTCTTACTGTCCTCAGCTCCCCCATGGCACCCTCTTACTGTCCTCAGCTCCCCCACGGCACCCTCTTACTGTCCTTAGCCCCCACCCCCCACAGCGCCTTATTACTGTCCTCAGCTCCCTTCCCCCACAGTGTCTCATTACTGTCCTCAGCCCCCCAACCCACATGCTCCTCCTCCTGTCTTACCTTACATAGAAAGCCTGGAGACACAGCGGGTTTGGCCAGAGGGCAGGAGCTGCAAGCTGGTGATTGGTTGCTAAGACCACCCTGCATCCAAACAACAAATCCCCAGCTGTTAACTCAGGCAGCCCTGCCCTCTAGACTCAGCTGCTCTGCCTCTCTCAGATGGCTCCCATCGGAAAGAATGCCGGCGGCGGCGCCATGGCTTGGATATAACCCGGGTGCGGTCTGCAGCCCCATAGTGATGCCACTGCTGAGGATTTTTGTAGCATGGTGAGCAGAGCCTGAGTGGAACACCGCTTAAAGGCTTAAAACTAACCTGTCCAATGGTCCTTTCTGGCATCTTCTTCCGAGTGATGGTCTTTGGGCCTTTTTGGGCTCATATGTAGGAGGCCATCATCCCCGAACTCAGAGACCTGCCCAGTGATGTAAGCTGAGCTGTGCATGCACAGCTCAGTTCACAGCACCAGAGAAGACAGTGAGCAGGCAGATAGGGGCATTTTATTGCAGAAGAGACTTTGCATGTCTCTTCTGCAATAAAAGTCTGCCTGCTCGCTGTTTCTTGCAGTGGAACTTCAGTTCCCGTAATGCTGGCCTCATCCCCTTCTCCAGCACCACCATCTTGAAAGTTCCAGTGCATGTGCAGATGTGCAAAGGATTGTACCTGACCTTTGGGACCTGGCAGAATGCTGCAGCACATCTGTGCACTTGCTGGGTTTTCTGCACACGTGCAACCAGAGATTCAGGAGGACCTCCATACCGGCAATGTTTTTGCACATGTGCAGATGTACAGCAGGTCCCTGATGCCCTACTGTATATCTGCACATGTGTGAAATCAGGTGATATGGCACCAAGAATGCTTGCCTAAGTGAGAAAGGAGGAGATGCTGCAGCACAAAAAAGTCAGAAATAAAAAAAAAATATATATATATATATATATATATATATATTTTTTTTTTACTTTAAAAATGGGAGAGGGAGGGGAAAGGGGTCAGGTGCATTTATTGGGCGGGAGTCCACTTTAACAACCAGTGACAAGTGGGGGGAGAGGATGGGGTAGCAGTAGCAAACATGACAGTCTGCTACACAATCTACAGAGACAGGCACTATGACTGTCTCTGTATGCCAAGTTGTTATTTATAATCTGCCGCACATTTCAATACAGCTACCAAAAGCGGTGGCTAGGACTTCTTGATCCGGTGCAAGCCGTTTAAAGAGCCATACCAGTGTCACAAGTGCTCTATTAAATCTGCCTGTAGTGACATGGGCGCCATAATTCTTGAAGACCTTAGATCCGGAGTCACCGACCAGCCAGAGGTAAGTATTCATAATCTTTTGTTGCAGAAGGCATTTAAAGCTCCAGGCAAACTGCTTAATGAACAGACGAATCTCCTAAACAGACATCTGTGATCCAGGAACAAATCGGCAATAATGCAACATTCTCTGCCCTTCTATTGTATGGCCATGGCAGAGAATCAATTCTATCCCTGGCATCGCTATACAGGACACAGCATATGCAAAACAGAGCAGCACTTAACTGTTGCCATGCATCAGTATTTCCATCTGGTCACTAAGGGAGTGAAGACATTAATATAGGGAATTTTCTCTGCCTTACATAGCATTCTGGTCACTGGCTAGTTGTGGCCATGGCCTTTAGTTGTCCAGTCTAGCTGTAGTGACACATCATGGCCAATCTCTTGTTTGCCTTGTGTAACGTGCTGGTGTACTGTGTTACAATGCATAGCAGTTTTTCTGCAATAAGTGAAGTTCTGCATTAAGGGTCCTTTCATGCGGGCCTTCCGTTCAGGTCCTCCTGTCCGTTTTTCAGGTGGACCTAAACAGGCGCTCCATGCAGCCCTATGGAGCGGCGGATATCAGCGGAGACATGTCCGCTGACATCCGCCGCTCTCCGATCTGATTCGGTCCATGAAATACAGTCAGATGCAAACCCTATTTTCCATCCGTCTGTAGAATCGGATAGGATGAAAACGGACAGGCGGTCCATTTTCATCCAATCTCCATAGAGAGCAGCGCTCTGACAGTTCCATCTCCGCTCAGTGAATGGAGATGGAGCTGTCATCCGTCAGCTCAGCGGAGCCATCCCCGCTCAGCAAAAACTGACCCTTTACACGGAAAGCCCATGTGAAAGGGCCCTAAGGCTCATGTTGGATGGGGGGTTTTCTGCAACTCAAAACACAGGGTGAGCAAAATCCAATTTACTAATGAACGATACACGCAGCAGCAGTTTGGCCTGCTTTGCGTTTCCTTGGATACAGCACATCCTACTGAGGTGCGTTTAAACTTTACTGCAGCATGCACCACAGAACGCCTGTTGACATGAACCCTTACTATACATATCCTTTCATCTATCATTGCTGCAACAGGATGACATAGAAAAGACAGATTGTTAACACTATATAGCAGTAGACCAGAGTTTAAACTATTTTTATACATAGCACAATTAAATGAATCATGCTAATGGTTTGCAACTGGTTAGAGTTTTTTTTTTTTTTTTAATGATAAAACATGGTATACATAGCTGCTCTGTGCAACGGTATTACACAAAGCATCCCCAAATCTCGTGTCCCCCACTGGCGCTCAGCTCTTCTCTGTGCACCCCCATAGAAAACAGCTTCCTATGGAGGCACTCCTGCAGGCTCACTCCCAGGCTGTGCACATCCATAGACAGCCCCACCCCCTCACATGATCTTAACCACTTCAGCCCCAGAAGGATTTCACACTTTAGGACCAGAGCACTTTTTGCAATTCGGCACTGCGTTGCTTTAACTGACAATTGCGCAGTCGTGCGACGTACCCAAACAAAATTTGCGTAATTTTTCCCCACAAATAGAGCTAGTAATGGCGGCGATCTGCAAATTTTAGTGGTACTGTGATATTGCAGCGGACATGTTGGACCATTTTGACACTTTTTTGGGACCGTTGGCATTTATACAGCGACCAATGCTATAAAAATGCACTGATTACTGTGTAAATGTCATTGGCAGTGAAGGGGTTAACCTGCAGGGGGCGCTCTAAGGGTTAACTGTGTTCCCTAGGCGTGTTCTGACTGTATGGGGGCTGGGCTGGCAGGGGAGTGATCACGGCTTCCATATACAGGAAACCTGTGATCACAGCCCTTCCCCCTCTGTCAGAACGGAGATCTGTGTTTACATACACGGACCTCCGTTCTGTTGCTCCGGGGGGGGGGAAATCGGTGAGTGTCCGATTATTAAAAGTCAGCAGCTACACTTTTTGTAGCGGCTGATTTTCACATCGGTGAAACGCTGCTTTAATGCAGGGAAATTGTTCCCTGTACAACCACTTTAATGCGTTCATATAAAATTGCAACATGGTGGGAGGGAATTACTAGTCAGGGCTGGCATTATGTTAATTATTGTATGCAAATTTGCACAAGTGCTTAGGTCAGGGGTCTCCAAAGTTTCTAAGCAAAGGGCCAGTTTACGGTCCTTCAGGCTTTAGAGGGGGGGCCAGATTTTAGCCCCCCCCCCCCCAATGGCTTAGACCAGGGATATGCAATTCGCAGACCTCCAGCTGTTACAAAACTACAAGTCCCATCATGCCTCTGCATGTCATGCTTGTGGCTGTCAGTCTTGCTATGGCTCATGGGACTTGTAGTTCTGCAACAGCTGGAGGTCCGCTAATTGCATTTCCCTGGCTTAGACTATGGACATCAAGCTTTTTCTATATTCCTAAAGTGGCATTAAACGGTTCAGCATTGTTGTAGAGACCCCAGTAGCTTTCACAATGGCCTTCAGCACGGCAACAGATCAGATCCTCTCAGCACCAGCACATTCACCTTTACCCAGTCTTCAGCTATCTTGGCCAGGATGATGCAACTTCCATGCACACACACAGAATATAAAGCATACTGGTTATAAACACCAAGCTGTGCAGAGGTGTAGGAAGCAGAATTTAACAGAGAAAACATTACAAAAAAAAAAAACCTTGGATGCGAGCATAATTTATTCCGGAAACAGGCTTGTAATCCAAAGCACTCATATCAAAGCGAATTTCCCCATAAGAAATAATGGAAACACGGATGATTCGTTCCACAACCATTTATTCAGAAGTCCTTCTGTTTATAGTCCATATAAAAAGATTATAGCATGTGATAGATTGTGTAACCATAAAATGTCCATCCACAAATGGCCGCCTCCGCAAAGGGATTAGAAGCAAAATCCAGCAGGAACTACAGAGTATAAGAGAGGCGCCTCTAAGTGTAGCAATATGGTTACATTTAATGAAGGTACAACATTTAGCAACTCACATGGTTGATGGATTAAAATACATCTAAGTATGCAGGCATCTGGGGTAAAGCTGTCCACATAGACAGTCCTCCGCATCACTCGCCCTCACCGCTGTCATCTGCAATTGTGACCGGGAAGACTACCCTGCAATAATCTGAAAGAAAGGCTTGAAGCGTTCGTGGAGCGCAGAGTTGAAGGGATGATGTTGAAGTTGGTGCAGAGGACGGTCCATGTGGACAGCTTTACCCCGGATGCCTGCATACTTAGATGTGCCTGTTTTAATCAACCATGCAAGTTGCTAAAAGTTGAACCCTCATTAAATGTAACCATATTGCTACACTTAGGTGCCTCTCTTTTATACTCAGTTGTGACGCTACTCTTAGATCAAGACATCGCTAGTACATTTGGCTTGTCTTGCATAACTCTCAAACCAAGATTTTTACTGTATTCTGTCACAAGACAGAAAACCTGACCTGCAGGTGTTTATTTTTTAAATCCATAATTATGCATATTTAAAGTTAGGTATCGTAAAACATTGATTGCCTGAGCAGGGATCCCCACTGATGAAGTCCTGTTCAGGACATAATACATGTGGAAGGTGGAGCCATTCAGACGACATCACCCACAGCCAGAGAGTGCTTTGAATGTTTGCCATTGCTTGGTTACATGCACTGGACTTTTTTTTTAACCTTGCCTGTACATTTAAACACTGAGCTTGTTTTTCCAATTTCATATGCTTGCGTTTGATATTGAAGCACTACACATGCAGCTGGGTTCAGCAGTGGTGCCATACAGACAATTTTCCCCATTGGGGATGGCTTTATATAACTTTCCTATTCATTCTGGGGTCATATTTGTAAAGGTGAGAAGCAGATTTGTCTCTTGGCAAGTTCAAGCACATTTGACACATTCATGCTCAATTTTTGCTGCATTTTACAGATTGGTTACATCTGATTCACATTGGAGATCACTTGACCTTTTTCTTGTCTTTATATTATAGTTTGATATGTGCTGCACTTCATTTATATTCATTCAGGAGGTATCATGGAAAATACCCAGTGTACAGCTTGCATATAAAAGTGTACATTAGATCATTTGCACTGATTGGTTTCATATGTATGAACTGGGATGCCGCTACACCCACCACAGGCACATGGAAGGCCACTGATCCCTACAGTACACAAGCCAGGATTGTACAGAGCTCCATGTACATAGTCAAAAATACAAAAGCTACACAACACATTTTCTGCAAGAAGCCTGGCATCTCCATGCAAGTTTACCTTGTTCCCATTGCTGGAGCACTGGGCTGTGGACAGCTCAGGCCCCCAGCAGCTCACTGAAAGGCTGAGGCAGGTGCCAGTCGAGGCCTGTGGGTGGATCCCAACTTCATTGTCATGATCCTGCCCAAGCCTGGACCGGCTGTGACGTTCGCCTGCTGAAAATGGGTCACAGGAGTGGATCGTGAGTACAGAACTGCACAGCCAAATGAGCTTTGGCTGTACTTTAACAGCAACTGGCTGACAAAGGGCAGTAACATGCAGAATGTTTCCAGAGTTCTGCTTGAGCCCTTGTTCACACTGGTGCGATGCAGGAACCAGCAGAATTCCACAGCCGGTTCTTGCATCGCACCTTTGCAGGTGTCAAAGGTCAATGACACCCCCAGATCGGTTCACAGATCGCAGTGCAAACTCACAGGAATCAGATCGCATAGGCGAGAACACCCATTCGATCCGATTCCAGTGCAGGAAAAAAAGGCTCCTGCACTTAGTGTGAATCTAATTGCGAGTTCAGCCACACAACTGTATGGATGAACTCGCACTGCTCAAAGATCGCACTAGTGTGAACCCAGGCTTACCCAGAATGTTTAACAAACTGCCACCTCAACACTGCAGAAGTGGAAGGAGTAGTACACCCCATTACAAAGGGGCTTTAAGAATCAAATCCTCAGGCAAGACAGTTTATCTACAAATGCACCCCTCCCACAGATGCCCCTTCCCCCACCACTCAATCATGTAACAGCCATTGTATACACTGTGTATGCTCTTTATTACAAAGTCATTAGGTGCTCCCCTAGCCCATGTGTCAGTGGGCAACGTAATCAGTTGCTTAGGATGCATCCTGGGGTGTAAGACTCACATACACAGAAAGGGGCATTTCCAAACTGAGCAGCTGGGGGGAGCTTTAAAGTGTAAATGTGTACACTGCCGTTATAATAAAGTTTAAACTCGACAAAACATTTTCAGATTTTAAATGAAAAAAAAATGTTTATTTACACAAGTTAAATAACATAAAATAAGCTTGTTTCTTGCCATTACACAATGTTATTGCCAACAGACGGCTGTGGCAGACTACATTGGTTAATGTCCCTTGTCAGAAGTTTAATTCTGAAGCCTGCTCCCTCCACTTGTACAGTACTGAACATGCCTGACCAACACCAAACTCTGGATCTCCTTTCCAGAACTGACCAGAAAAATAAACCATTATGTGAGCCCTGTAATCTCACCTTCCCACCAAGTTGTCATATTTTGGGGAATTAAACACTTACCCAGCTTTGCAGATGTGCAATCACACCAGAGACTGATGAACTGGGGAACAAGTCATTGCTCAGAGTACACTGATCAGCCATACCATTTTGACCACCTGTCACTGAGTAGGTCCCCTTTTGCCACCAGAGAGCCCTGACCTGTCAAGGCATGGACTCCACTAGACCTCTGAAGGTGATATCTGGCACCAAGCCATCAGTAGCAGATCCTTACAGTCCTGTAAGTCACACTGCCTCCTCTGGCTCACCTTTGTTCTTCCTGGTGCCATCACTTCCCCAGGTAAAAGATGCACATGCAACTTGGACAGCTACGTGATGTAAAAAATTGGATTCAGACCAGTCTGCCTTCTTCCATTGCTCTGTGGTAAATTTGTCATCCCATTGTAAAAGCTTTTGGTTGTGGACACGGGTCAATGTGGGCCCCCTGACTGATCTGCGTCTACGTAGCCCCATACGCAACAAACTGCGATGCACTGTGTGTTCTGACACCTTTCTATCGGACTCCGCATTAACTTTTTCAGCAATTTGAGCTACAGTAGCTCTACTGGATTGGACCACATGGGCCAGCTTCTGCTCCCCATCTGCATCAATAAGTCTTGGCCGCCCATGACCTTGTCGCCGGTTCACTGGTTGTCCCTCCTTGGACCATTTTTGATAGGTCAAGACCACTGCAGAACGTGAACATCCCACAAGAGCTGCAGTTTTGGAGATACTCTCACCCAAGCGTCTGGCCATCACAATTTGGCCTTTGTCAAAGTCACTCAAATCCTTACACTTGCCCATTTTTTTCTTTCAACTTCAGGAACAACATGTTCACTCACTGGCTATTATAGCCCACCCACTTTCATATGACAATGTAAAGCTAATCAACGTTATTACTTTACCCGTCAGTGGTCATAATGTTATGGCTGACTGATGTGTCACACGAAGCTACAAAAACAGGACTGGCTCACAATGACTAAAAGGCTAACAGAAGTTGGAAAAGTTCTTTGAAGAGGCAGTTTAATCACAAAAAGTTAAACTTCTGACAAGGGTAAGTTCTTAATATTGCTACTCATTACAGAAAAAAAAAAAAAAAAAGAATCCTTGGATAAGGTAAAAGCTGAGGACTGAGGTTACGTCTTGAACTTTAAAACCCATGGACTTTCAGTTGATCTTCTTTAGCCAATCCAACCTGAAAAAAAAAAAAAAAAAACATTTTAAATATTAAACATGGCCAACTACTGATCAATACTACCCACCACCCAGAGTAAAGTACTTCACTGCCAGAGCTGTTTCTGCACAAGTTTAAAGCCATTTAAGGCATAAACTAAACATCACCCCAACTTTTGATAAAATAAATGTTATGCCAAGTAAAGGATACCAAACAAGTCAAGCCTTAAAACTACATGCACCTGTGAAATGGCAAACCTCAGTACCCTATATTTTCCATAGATGCTTTAAAAGCCCTTGCAGGTCAGTGGTTGGGGTTTACCATGAATAATGGGCCTACAATTGCTCACTCCAGCTTTGCCCTGATGCATGCATTTACATTTGTACATTCATGTGTGGGGGGCTGGTGCTTGGGTACAACCAATATTTTATTGTAGAGGACAAAACCAGTTTGTGATGCATTTTTGGTAACAGGTCCTCTCGCCTGCCCTACTATGAAACAAATGGAGTGCAGACTGCATTCCATTAGCCGCTTCTCCCAGGGGAAGGGACACAAGTGACATTTTACACAACTCTAGTCATAAGGGTAGATCAGCAAACCTTTCTGATCGCAAGCTTGTCAAGTCACACTGTCAGGAGTGTGAATACCCCCAAACCCGATGTACTATGATATTCCCCTTTGTTCATCTCAGCAGACAAATTGTACAGACCTGCACACAGGCAGGTAAAACGTGAATGCAGGAAAGCCATAAAAGGTCTTTCCTGCTTTTAAACAGCTTGTTTGCACAATTGCCAATTAAACATTTGCTTTGTATGAAGATCTGGCTAATTGTGATCATTGATGGGCTGTCATATGATCAGGAATCAGTCCCCAATCATTAGTGCAGACAGCCATCTTGATACCTCACTCAGTTATGATCCCGCTCAGACACCTGATGCCCATACATGTGTGGCATGGGGATGTTGAAGCCAAGATCTAGTCAGTGCCTCAACATTTCTTCATGTGATCAGCATTGCAGCCAGGCAACTAACATTTTCATAAAGAAAAAATTAAATATGAAGGCTGCCATTGCCAACAAGTTCAGTTTTTTTTTTGTAAGTGAAACTGAAATGTTGGAGGTAGGACAATATGTACAAACATTAGCAATGCTCCGTGCAGAACCTGGAAGCAGCAAAAGCCAGCGGATATTTAGAACCTAACACCTTCCTCCTATCTGCATCTCAAACTTCATTATACAAGCTGAATGACTTTCAACCCCTACTATACTGCAGACATTCCTTAATGAACGAGCCTTACCTCCACAAGGAACTGGCAAGCATTCTTGCGCTGGTCACCTTGAAGCTGGATCACCTCTCCGTATTCAGGGTGTTCAACAACGGTACCATTGCAAGCAAATTTCTGTAGAAAATATAAGAAATAAGAGACTCTGCCACTCACAGATATGCGCTACAAACACAAATCCTTTATGAGGACTTACCTTCTTGAAAGCTTTAACTAGTTTCTTTTTGTCGTAGTCATCCGCAATGCCTTGAACGGTTGTGAGAGTCTTCCTACCGTTTCTTTGCTGGATTCTTATATGGATAGAATCCTCTGTCCCAGCTGGGAGCCAGTCATCACCTTTACTTGCATCAGCAAAGGGGTCTGCAATTAAAAACATACAAAATACATTCGACTAATGAATTAAATGCAAGAAACCAATGTGCAAGTTGTGTGACCCAACAGGCTGAGCCGCACATAACCAAACAGAATAAAATACCACAACTGGCTGCTGAGTCCAGCATGTACCCATAACAAAGGATCGGCTAAACTAATGGGGATTCTCATTTCAAATGCCCTACATTTTTTCCATATAGACAATTCACACAGCATTTTATATTGATTTTTGAAAGTAGAAGGAAAGGCGAAATCCCAATCACAAAACACAGGGACTAACCCTGTATGGTGGAGGCTGGAGTCTTACCAGAGCCTGTCACGGCTACAACAGGCTGAAGAGGTACACACACAGATTTCCAGCAGACCTTCACCCAGGGATGGGCTGCCCTGCCAGCCACACCTTCTTAGAAATTAGATCTTTTGGTAAATTCTTTGTGCTGAAAATCCATAATTCTCACACATCTGTCACCTGCCTGAGTGCAGATGTATTCAAGGCGTGGGCACCAAGAGCCCTGCAACATCTGCACATGCTGTGCCCCCTTCCTCCTCCCAGCATCTGCACAGATTACGACCAGGAAAAAACGGAATATTTCCCTGTCTTTGCACGTTCACCATAACCACCTGCATGTGTGTAGATGTGCCAACAGGCTCTGGCAGAACCCCAACCACACATGAGCCATTATAATGGCGCCCGAGGAAGAATCCCTGTGAAACATACTACACTGCCTGAAGTTTAGCTAGAGGGCAACACTTGTCCTACTTTTAAAGCTGCGTTTATTGGGTTCTCTCTTCATACCTTTTTGGGATGTTGTCTTTGGGACTTCTGTCACATTGCCTGCGGTGTGGTACTTCTGTGGTTTTATTGTGCCAGCCCCTTCTGGGGCCTGTGTTCCAGAATATAACAGCACCATCCAGAAAGCGCTGAGCGACTCTCGTAGTAGGAAGCAGGCTGTAAAGCTGCAAGGCTTCACTTCCTGTTGCCCTTAGCAAGAATGCCAGTGCTGGTCAGGTCGGCTTTGAGCGCCAACATTGCGGGATCCCTGGACAAGTGTCCTTATATCAAAAGTCAGCAGCTACAGTATTTGTGGCTGCTGACTTTTCAGCCAGCCTGGAATGCAGCTTTATTATAAAAGATGGTTACAACCACTGTTTTTTTTTTTACCATCTGTCTCATTCCCTTCACTTCCTGTCCCAAAGGCAAGGAAGAAGAAATCCCTTCAAAGTGGGGGAATCCCAGGATATTACCAGTAGTAGTCCCCATTGGAAGATTGGTGGGAACAGTGGAGGCCTCTGGATATAACCAAGTGAACAGATTTGCACTGCTCAGTGGGCAACCCGAAATGTGGGATTCTTTTAGGTTCACCTTCAGTAAGAAGAAAAGCCCACTTGGGACTTTTAAGGGGAGACCAACTCCATGAGAGTAAGCCAGTATAATCATAAATGTCAATTTAATTTCAGGTTTAAACTGCCAAAACATAGGGCTACACAGACAAAAGATCCATACATGGGATGCATAGTGGTTACAACACTCTAGTTTCAAAGAAAACAGAGGGATCCCATGTAGGCATCTGTATATCTTTTGTCTATGTGTCGCCTTATGTTTGGGCAGTTTAAACCAGAAATAAAAATTGTAATTTTTAGGATTATACTGGCTCACTCTCATGGAGTTGGTCTCCCCTTAAAAGTGCCAAGTGGGGTTTTCCTGTAATCTGTATCATAGGGATGTGGGCAGACCCTCCTTTGATGCACAGCAATAACAATTTTTCCTCCAATAAAAATAGTAAACAGGGCAAATCCCCATAATGGGCGCAGGACAAGGAGGCCCTGTTGGCATATAAAGTGATTCTGAATATCTGCAATTCCAAAATTGGCAAAACACGTAATGTGTGTTTGGGTGCCATTCAGGATTTTGTAGCAATCATCGTGCATCAAAACACCACATATGGGGGGACCCCAAGCATAGCGGACCAAGATGTGGCCTCTGCATACAGGAGCCCAATCCAGGGAATGAGCAACAGCTCCATGGGTGAGATGCGCTTTGTAAATCGCTGGCTTAGCGACGTGTGAACGGGGCCTATAAAACAGGTTGGATTTTAAAGTCATCTCAATTCCGTTCAACGCTAATAAGTATTCCCTTTAGTTTTATTAAACTAGACTGCCACAGAAGGAATATAAAAAATAAATAAAATAAAGACTCCCCATCCAAAAACGAATCCCCCATACAAAGCTATAGAGACACTAATGACATGGGAAATGGCTAGTAGCCAGGCTCGGCCAGCCGAGCACAGATCAGGCCATTGCCATCAATCACCGCTGACACAGACAGAGCCAATCCCCTCCCACTACAGGGAGGAGACGAAGAGCGATCCAAAGCCACGCCCAGCGCGTCACCAGGCCGGGTGAAGAAAGGAAGCTGAGAGCGGTGAAGGAGGCGGCGCCCGCCATCTTGTTCTGCCTCATCCTCGCCCGTCCAGCGATGAGCGCCCCCCGCCTACACCAGGAGCGCGCCGGGTCAGCCTGACCTACACAGGGCGCCGTGTCTCCGTCATACCACGTCTAACATGGGAATAAAAACTCAACCCTTACCATAGGCAGAACACCACCGCCTTCCCTACACGGAGTCCGCACAGGGAGCCGCCCCGCCGGTATCCCTCCCCCCCTAGAGACAAACGGGGTACTGCTCTGCTACTCACCGAAAGAGTTGAGGTTCTGGATAGCGGACATACGATAAGATGGAGATTCCTTGGTGGGAACAGCGGAGGACTCTGGATACAACCGAGTGAAGAGCTGGCGTAACACGTACACAAGGAAATGGCCGCGCCCGCTTTTATACCTTCTGCTGGTTTCGGTTACGTCAGCACGTCGGAGGGAGGGGCGCACCCTGTCCCGCCCTATTTGGGGCGGGGTAAAGATGTCTTTGTGATGAGGGAAGGGTGCTGTCACCGCCATCTTAGGAGTGGGCACTGACGATGGAACCTGAATGGTGGTTCTCATACGCCTTGTATATGTTGTGAGGTGTGTGTGCAAATGGAAGTCATTAGATAGTGTAGCCCAGAGCCCGGGGAGTGTTCCTCCTCTGTCACATCGCTCATCTGATCACCTTCCCCCTCCAACACACACAGACCCCTTCCTCCATCACAGCCTTTGCCATAATTATTATACAGGATTTATAATCTTAGTGCTTCCCTTTGTGAGGGAGTGTATGACCTCCACCAATACACAGAGACACTAAATTGTCAAAAGTATTGAGGCGCCTGCCTTTACACACACATGGGCTTTATGGCATCCCAGTCTTATGCTGGATACACACTATACAACTGTTGTTCTCTTTCCTGTAGATTTGCCTTCAACCCTGTAGTGCAAGGACCTCCCTGATCGCATACAGCCTGGAAGTGTTTAGGTGTCACCTCATATTATATTATACAATATCTAAAGGAAATTGTATCATTAATGGCCCCTTATAGTCCGTAGGGTTCAATATTGATGAGTTGGCTGACCATTTGCAGCTATAACAGCTTCAACTCTTATGAGAAGGCTGTTCACAAGATTTAGCAGTGTCTATGGGAATGTTTGACCATTCTTCCAGAAGCGCATTTGTGAGGTCAGGCACTGATGTTGGACAAGAAGGCCTGACTCTCAGTCTCCTCTCTAATTCATCCCAAAGGTGTTCTACTGGGTTGAGGTCAGGACTCTGTGCAGACCAATCATGTTCCTCCACCCCAAACTCACTCATCCATGTCTTTATGGACCTTGCTTTGTGCACTGGTGCTCAGCCATGTTGGAACAGGAAGGGGCCATCCCACAAAGTTGGGAGCATTAAGTTGTCCAAAATGTCTTGGTATGCTGATGCCTTAAGAGTTCCCTTCACTGGAACTAAGAGGCCAAGCCCAACCCCTGAAAAACGACCCCACACCATAATCCCCCCTCCACCAAATGATTTGGAACAGTGCACAAAGCAGAGTCAGAGCTTACCCATGTGTAAGCTCTGACACCACCTGACATGGAGCTGGCCTTAATGAGAACCTTTAACTGGTCTCTAAAGATATAAAACTAAGAAACTGTACACAGGTTCCTGTAATGGTAGATACCAAATACAGGTCCCCACAATGGAAGACCACGTACACAGGTCCCCACAATAGTAGACCACGTACATCGGTCACCACAATGGAAGACAACGTACACAGGTCCCCACAATTGATGGCAACATACACAGGTCCTCGCAATGGAAAACAACATACACAGCACCCCACAATGGAAAGCAACGTACACAGCACCCCACAATGGAAAACAACGTAGACAGGTCCCCACAATGGAAGACACCATACACAGGTCCCTGCAGTTTAGAACACCGTATACAAGTCTTTACAATATAGAACCGGTCCCCACAATGGAAGAAACTGTACACATACCTGCAATGGAAGACACCATATACAGGTCCCTGCAATGGAGGACACTGTACACAGGTCCCCACAATGGAAGACTTCGTACACAGGTCCCCACAATGGAAGACACCGTACACAGGTCCCCACAATGGAAGACTTCGTACACAGGTCCCCACAATGGAAGACACCGTACACAGGTCCCCACAATGGAAGACACTGTACACAGGTCCCCACAATGGAAGACTTCGTACACAGGTCCCCACAATGGAAGACACTGTACACAGGTCCCCACAATTGTAGACACCGTACAAAGGTCACCACAATGGAAGACACTGTACATAGGTCCCTGCAAGGGAAGACAACATACACAGGTCCCCACAATGGAGGACACTTTACACAGGTCTGTGGAGATCTATGGAGACCCTGCTAGAATCTTTAAATTGGGATTAAACTTTTCTTTTACACACATTACTGGCTATCAGTTGCACTATCAGTTCACACAATAAAAGTGACCTATAAACGGAGGATGAATGAAAGCTCCACCTCTGCCACTCATTGCGTGCTTTTCATTGAGGGAGCCGATAGGGAGGTTAATGAAAGGTCCAACTCCTTCATTCATAGAGCGGTTTTCATTTTGGGAACCAATAGCATGGCTTCTATGAATGAAGGATTGGAGGATGAATAAAAGGTCCACCTCCACTCTTCATAGAGGGCTTTTCATTGTGGGAACTGGTGGCACAGTTTCTATGAATAGAAGAGGGGAGGATGTATGGAAGGTCAGTGTCCTCCATTCATAGAATGCTTTTCATTGTGAGAACTGATAATATATCTTCAAGGATGGGAGGATGAATAAAAGGTCCACCTCCACCATTCATAGAGCGCTTTTCATTGTGGGAACTGATAGAACAGCTTCTATGAATGGAGGATAAATGAAAGGTCCACCTCCACCATTCATAGAGCCATTTACATTGTGTGAACTGATTTGCAATTTCTATGAATGGAGGAGGGGGTGGAAAGGGCCGGCATAGTTCACAGTTTTGCTGGTTGCTGCCTGGCGCACCAGTGCCCATGAATGCTGACCACTAAACTGACCTGCCGGACACATACACTGACCTATCTAACCATTACACTGACCTACTTAACTCCTACGCTAACCTACCAGACCCCTACACTAACCCCCCCGACCCCTACACTAACCCCCCTGACACATATACTGACCTACCTGACTTTTCCACATCAAACTTCAGGTGACTTCTTGACACTCTTGCAGCTCAGCCTTACCTGTAGTGTGCTGCACGCCCACCCCATTCATGACCACTCAGAGACAGCAGGCTGCACGCACCAGGCAGCCAGAGCCAGGATAGGAGCGCCCCCTGTGGCCCACCCATTTACACAGAGTGAGCGCCGAGCAGGGATCTCCCAGTGCTCGGTGTGGCCGCAGTGTCATTCCCACTTCCTGGACCCGGCGGCTCCTATGATGGACGTCACACATCCCGCTGTCTTGGCATTGAACCAGTGTGACATCCATCAGAGGGGGCCGGGACTTTGTGTACATCACTGGGCTGTGCTGGGTAAGCGTCCCCGCTTTCTGTGGAAACAGCTTGGGGCTAAGAATTCTTTTGTGAATTCTGAGACCCGGGGCTTTTTGGGGGCCCACTCAGGGCTATAGCACCGTCAGCCCCCCTCTCTCGATGCTACTGGCTGCCGGGACATCTGGGGGGGCAGAGGGATGAAGATTTCAAGGAGCAGAGCAACCAGCACAACACGGGACACTGGTCATTCATGTAAATACTGTCCATATGCTGATTTAAGAAAATAAACTTCAGCTTTAAATCAAATCTATGTACATATGTATCCTTAGCTAGCAATGATTGTACCAGCTATAATACCGATGATGGTAAGGACGTTTAAAACATCATATGGGACTTCAGACCCTTATCTACTCTAGATCTGTGACTTTTAAAAACTTACTGTTACAAACATTTTATAGGAGTGAGTTATTTTTCATCACACAGCTTCTTTTGTATCCTTGGCTCTGTTTGTTATGTATGCCCTTATCCAAAATGGCCACCGCCCTGTCCTTGTGAAAGTGTTGGGAGTATCCAGCACAAGGAGGAGTTTGCATTGTAAATCCATAGCAGTGATGTCACCTAGATATCTCCAGCCAAGTGACTTCCGAGAAAACTGTTTGTTTACTGTTACTTAGTAGATTTCCCCTTCATTCTACGTCACATGGATAGATTTCACGTTGGATTACATAAGCACCCATCCTCTAACTTTTAATTTTTACTTCCGTTGTTACCAAATAGACTGCAGAACATTAAAGTCACAAACCGTAATATGTTCATATAATTAAAGCTGGCCATACACTAGTAGAATTACGTACAAACACTGTCGTTTTAAGAACATTCGTGCAAAGTTTTTAATCATAAGTGGGGTCAGATTAACGGTCTTTTTTAAATGGACGTGATGAGAAGATTGGAAGGAGCTGGGTGGAAAGTTTTCAACTGAACGGTGATCATGGCTTTCATTTAGGGAAGTCCCTTCACTCCAACATCAAATGTTAAAAGGATGAGGTTCGTCATGTCATCGATTGTACTGATCAGAAGGTTCGTACAAATGTTTGTTCAAAAATCTATGGGCAGCTTAACCTCTTCCCGCCTGCCCCGGCGTCCCTTTAAAAAGTTCGGAATGTCCGGGGGTGGGAAAAACTCGGTGATCATGTAACCACTGTGATTGGCTGTCACATGACTGGGAGCCAGTCCTGCTGATTGCTGTCTTTGAAAGCTGGGTGCACAGAAACATTGGTCGCCCAGCGACACATATGTGTGGTGTGTGGGCTTTAACCACTTGTGGACAGGCCACCATACATATATTGCACCAGGGCGGCTGCTCTGTGCCAGATCATACGTGATTTGACACTTTCGGATCTGGGGCGCACATGCGCACCGCCGTGATCACACACAGCAGGAGCCCAACGGCGGGTACCTTATGTAAACAAGGCAGGTCGCCATTCTGTCAGTAGGGAAGGCATGGATCCCGTGTTCCTGCAAACCAAGGACATGGATCAATGCCTTCCCCTAGTCAAAGCATCTCGCCTACAGTGAGAAAGCACAGGCAAGTCACACAGTTAACCCCTTGATCGTCCCTGATGTTAACCCTTTCCTAGCCATAGTGCCATTAGTACAATAACAGTGCATATTTTTAGCATTGATCACTGTATTAGTGTCACTGGTCCCCAAAAAGTGTCAAAAGGGTTTGTTAGTTTCTGATTTGTCTACCCTCAATATCGCAGTCTCGCTATAAGTCGCTGATCGCCTCAATTACTAGTAATAAATACATAAAAATATTGCATAGTTTGTAGCAAAATACATTTTGCGCAAAACCAGTCAATATATGCTCATTGGGATTTTTTATTTTTACCAAAAATATGTAGCAGAATATATATCGGCCTTAATTTTTGAAGAAATTCGATTTTTTAAATTTTTTTATTGGGTATGTTTTATAGCAGAAAGTAAAAAAATGTTGTTATTTTTTTTTCAAAACGGTCAGCCTAAAAAAAGGCTTTTTGATTTTGTGCTTTATTTTTTGTGCTATAAACAGAAGAAGGTTTATAGCGCAAAAAATAAAAACCAAAATCAAATACCACCAAAAGAAAGCTCTATTTGTGGGAAAAAAGGGACACAAATTTCATTTGGGTACAGCGTCTCACGACCGCGCAATTTGTCAGTTAAAGTAACACAGTGCCGTATAGCAATAAATGGCCTGGTCATGAAGGGGGGCGGTCAAGTGGTTAAAGCCTACATTTTTGCTGCCGTAGGTAAGGCTGCCATAGACAAGTTAAATTTTCGACAAAATTTGAGCTCCAGGTACCTCTGTCAGCCCTGGCCCAGCACAAGTCGATTTTAAAATTTACCTTTTTTAAAAGAGCTGAGCGGAAAATCATTGGCTGAACAGTGACTGCATCCAATCAGCTGCAAGGTACACTGACAGCCCGTATCTGCAATACAGTAGCCGTTGGGGAGATCCCTCCATGCACACTGTTATCAATGGAGAAATCTTCTAGGTTCATCTCATTCAACCTGCAGGTGTATGACTACGTTTAGTTTCTTCAGACATAAAAACTTTGACCTACGTGCACCACTTTTTTCAACACATTACAAAGTCTCAGCACTATTATGTGCCCAGACACACTATCCCCCGTGTGTGGGTACAGGGCTAGGACAAGGGTTAGGCAGTAGGGAGGGGTGCCCTGGGCACAGCGTGTATTGTAGTTCCTAATACTATAAGGCTGACAAGAGTAGTGACAGCGGCATCACTACTTCTGTCAGCTAAGCGTTGGAAACGGCAAGGAGATGAGGAGAGAGCCAGGAGGAGGAGCGGGCTGTGCTCTCTCTCCCCCTCCTCCTCATAATCTGAAGATGAAGGGGGGGGGATTTGGCATCTTTGCCCTGGGCATTGGATGACCTTGTCCTGGCATTGTATGGTTGTTGTATCATGCCTACCCTGCTTTCTTAAGTAAGACTGGGTATTAACTAGTAGAATTTTGAACAAAAATTTGTAAGAAAATTCAAACAAAAATTCTCAGAACATTCAAACATCTTTTTCGAAAGTAGTTCAAGATTTTGTTTGCTTATAACATTCGATTTTGGTACGAATGGGCTTTACTGAATGAAGATCAAATACACTGTTAGAAATCTGTACATATGAGAAAAAAATTTCCCCCCTGCTCCTTCAAATTTTCTGTCGATTTGAGCCCGCTATTGATAAGAAAAATGAACGAACGTTCCTACAACATCATTACAGTGAGAAATGTAGAACGAAATTCTGCTAGTGAATACCCAGCTTAGGTCTCCCATGTGCTAATATTCTTGAGCATACAACATCCTCCTTGAACAACAACAACCTCCTGGGGGCCCAAAGAAAGTAAATTAAAGCTGTCTTTCAATCTTAACCAATACTGTAGCTACTGACTTTTTAAAAAAGGACACTTCCATGTCCATGGTCCAGCTCCATCCTCACCCGAGCCAGTTCTTCAATGGTTTTTGCATCCCTGGCACTGCCATTTTTACTAAGTTTCACTGCAGATTGACAGCTGGCTCCCCACTGTGCATGCACGAGTTTCACTGCACCAGAACCTGCAGCCTTCTGGGACCTGTGACATATCCCAGAATGTTGTGGACATGGAGAGGAGGGGGGAGAACTTCTGCTCCGATTGCCTAGGCCAGGGATATTCAATTAGCGGACCTCCAGCTGTTGCAGAACTACAAGTCCCATGAGGCATAGCAAGACTCTGACAGCCACAAGCATGACACCCAGAGGCAGAGGCGTGATGGGAGTTGTAGTTTTGCAACAGCTGGAGGTCCGCTAATTGCATATCCCTGGCCTAGGCCAATGGTCTCCAAACTGCAGCCTAGGGGTCAGACGCAGCTCTTTGCTTGTTTTTATCTGGCCCTTGGGGCATTATTTTATTCACTGACACCAATGAAGGGCACAATTCGTCCCAATGGCACCAACAATGGGGCCCAATGACACCAATGGTGGGGCACATTTCCTCTCAATGTGTATGTCAGAAGAGTGAAGCGCTAACACTTGAATACCGTATAATAAAAATTATTTGTATATTATGCATAAATTCTAAAACGCAGGTATAATCCAGGAATAAACTCTCTATAAGATCACATGCATATACAGGTAAAAGTCATCTAAAGATCACATGCATATATAGGGGTAAAAATAAATATTGTTAAGTAGTATCTTGTTATGCGTCTCAAAGCTGGAATCGCATAATTTGCATTATTTGTATATTATGCATAAATTCTAAAACGCAGGTATAATCCAGGAATAAAACTCTCTATAAGATCACATGCATATACAGGTAAAAGTCATCTACACAGCACATGCATATATAGGGGTAAAAATAAATATTGTTTAAGTAGTACAGTGTTCCCTCGCCACTTCGCGCTTCATGTTTTGCGGCTTCAGTGCTTCGCGGGTCAGCAGCCACATTGTGGAAAGGAGCGTTGTTTCATGTTGATGCGCGAGAGAGAAGGATCCCTGCATGTCAACCAAAGAGATGAGTTGACTCAGAGTACTGTACATACCACGGGCTTTCATAAAGGCGCGTGATTGGTTTCCGGTGTGACATTGACCAATAAGAGTACGAGTGGATTTATCCCATGGCAAGAGCGATGCAACAATTTGCACAAGACATTGACGACAATAGGGGCAAATACTACTTCGCGGTTTTTCAGCTTTCGCGGAAGGTACTGGTCCCCATTAACAGCGAAAAACGAGGGATCACTGTATCTTGTTATGCGTCTCAAGGCTGGAATCGCATAATAGTATAAATAAAGATAAGAAACAGTGATGCTTTGTGATGTGTTGCTATGCGTCTCAGGGCTGGATTAGCACACACTACATCGTTAAAAAACAAGCTGTTGAACATCTAATCATGCACATATAAGACGTAACAAGTCCGATAATGGGGAAGGGGTGCAACTCTTGTGTGGGTTATTCTGAAAGGTTACATCCTATAGTCCTTTAACCACTTCAGCCCCAGAAGGATTTCCAGCTTTAGGACCGGAGCCCTTTTTGCGATTCGGCGCTGCGTCGCTTTAACTGACAATTGCGCGGTCATGCGACGTTGTACCCAAACAAAATTTGCGTCCTTTTTTTCCCACAAACAGAGCTTTCTTTTGGTGGTATTTGATCACCTCTGCTTCATTTCTGATCGCCGCTATAAACAAAAGAAGAGTGACAATTTTGCAAAAAAACCCAAATTTCTTACTTTTTGCTAAAATACAAATCCAAAAAAAAAAATATAAAAAAACATTTTTTTTCACCGTTTTTGGCCGATTTATATTCTTCCTCATATTTGCGATAAAATAAAAATCGCAATTGGCGTTTATTGAATGGTTTGCGCAAAAGTGGCCGCGTTTACGGATGATGAGAATTCATTTTTGGGGTTTTTATTTTTTTTTTATTTTTTACTAGTAATGGCGGCGATCTGCGATTTTTAGCGGTAAACAGTGAGAAGAAAACAAATATCGCCGCTAGTCTTTACTTCGTCTCCACTAGTTTATGGTGGTTTTCTTTCGAGACAAACACCCTTTTTTTCCTGCGTTTAAAACAAACCCATGTTGCA
>BLSH010372939.1:591662-625719 GCA_018402905.1 Glandirana rugosa | reverse complement strand
CCATTTCTAGGAAGGCATGTCACAGCTTGTGGCGGTTTTTGACCTTGCCAGCATTAAAGTTGATGTAATAGGCTATGCCCCGGAAGGGGAAAATGGAAAGAGGCTGTCTGTCCAGCACTCATGGTAGGACAGAATCATCTGATTAAGGTTAAGGGTGCTCACAGTAAAACTGTGACTGACACTGATTAATGTGTTCACATGTGTTGTGTTGGAATTTTATGTTCGGTTGGTTTTAAATAAAGCTGTGGCCTTGCCCTTCCAACATAGTTGGGTGTACGTGTCATTCTTACATGAGATTTGGGGGGCAAGGGAAGTTGGTTCATTACACTAAGGCTCCATGCACACTGTATCTGAAAAATGACCGCTTTTGGACGTTTCGGCGTTTTTCTTAACAGCCCAAAAACGCCCCTTTATTTTATCCTATGTGTCCATGCACACGTGGTCATTTGTCTTTTATCAGCAGTGGCGTTTTTGGGCTGTTATCTGAATGCCCTGAATTGGCGTTCAAAAGTCTTTCTCCTGACCACAAAAAACGCCTGACGCCGGTAAACGCCAGTTTATCGGCGTCTGGCGTTTTTTGCAGTCAATGGAAGCCAAATGAAGAAAAAAAAAAAGCGCAGAAAAACGCAGATAAACTCCGATAAACGCCAGTAAACGCTGCTTACAAAACACTGCAAAAGAACGTTTTGTAAGCAGCGTCTCCTGCCCAACGCTGAAAGAGCCCAGATAGCGTCCAGTGTGCATGGAGCAAAACAGCAGTCAATGCCTAGGCCTATTGTACCTCAGCCAGCAGTCAAGACCTAACACTGTTGTACACAAGACCTTATTGGATACATTTATAGATGCTGTAGAAGGGAGAACGAAATGGGGATGATAGGGTTATGGAAGCCAAAGCTGTGTCTATGTATTGTATGATGTGTTCTTTTTCCACCCTCCCTTCTGGATTTGATGCTTACCTACAGTTACTGGTTGTGTGCTCCTCATAGATCATCTGTTGTCCTCCCTGTTACAAAAGGTCAGGCTCATAGCTCCGGGGGACCTATAAAAAGAAGCAGAAGACGTTAAAATGACAGTTGGTGGAAGTAATCTAAAGCTTCTTCCTCCCTACCTGTCATGGCCTTTAAATGATGTGCTTCAGACTCTTCCTGTTTCTAAATTGTTGCTGGGTTGAAGCTTAAGCTGTGCTGAGTAAACTTTAGTTTAATATTTGAGTATTGAAAGTTGGTAATTTAATTGGTTTGTCGTTTAAATTGATTGCCCATCATTTTTAGGTGTAAAAAAACAATAATAAAGGCCAGGGCTGATTTAATTGATCAGATTGTGTAAGGCTGGCCATAGACGGATCATAATTGCTTTACTGGCTGAATTTCGATCAGTGTGTGAGCATCCCTGTTCAACAGATGTCGATTATTAGACAGAAGTTGATTGTTAGATTGAATTCTGTAGGGCAGACAAGTTGGACAACTTTTGTTGATCAGCGTCTGCAGCCACTGATTGGTGTATTCTCACAGTGCAGGGTCCTGCTGTAATAATTCAATGTTGCAGTGGGGGGGATTGGGATTCCTTCATCTACCTTATTTGTGTGGATGGAGGAATCTGTTTTTTTTTTCAGTCCAGTTTGCACCAGCAGGATGGATAACGTCCCTTCCTGTCCAGCCCACTCCAACGCGTTTCATCGTGCTGACGTCTTTAGTGAGCATTTTTTGGTTTTGGAATACAATTTTAAATAAATTGATGATTTTACACCATGCAAGTTTTGTTTTTCTTTTTGGCTGTATCTGGACTTGACGGGAGACTGTAGGATGTAAAGATCCGGGACCCCCTTCCCTTATAGGGGAAAGCGTTACAGGATCCATATTGTGAATGGTGTCATGGTCATCTGATGAGCGTTCTGTGTCAAAGGTGGCAGCACTCGGGTGTTTGTTTGCATGGAAGAATATAAGGAGGACTTTATGAAGCATGAAATATCACATAATATGATGAACACTTCATGGACATTTTTTCACGTTTTTTCTTACACTCATCTTTGACCATCTTTGGTGTCATATGCCTGATGAAGGGGTCCTGCAGGGCTCTGAAACGTTGCGCTTTGTCTACTGTGATGTGATCATTCTTTAATAACATTTTTGAACAATACTTAACGATCTATGGTGTTCTGGCAAATATGTACACTGACATATTCAGAAAACAAAGACCAATCTCTTCCTGGCCGAACAGTGTCTTGACCCTTCCGGCTCTTCTCTGCTCTTTATTGGCAAAGAAGCATGTTGGGTGGTATCACTGGAAGCCAAAGAAAATGGAAAGGGTAGGCCAAAGAGCAACCAAAACAAAATCTGGTCCATGTTTGCTTAACTTTTTTCTAATTCTCCAGATCCTTCTCCCCGTATAAAAGAAAATTTGCAGTCACCTTCATATTTCCAAGTATCTAAAGGAACCATTTGTGTTGGTAATATCAACCAATCAACACCATTTTCCTTAACTAATCTTCATTACAAAATTAGGAAAACCTGCTTGGGTTCTATTGGTAAGAGAATCAGTCGTACTTCATCTTTGGCAATTGTGGTACGATATAAATTGGTGCATTAAAAGCAGCTCATAGTGAAAAAAGTCCTACTATCCATCTAGTTCAGTGGTCTCCAAACTGTGGCCTGAAGGCCAGATGTGGCCCTTTGCTTGCCTTTATTTGGTCTTTGGGTCACTTTTCCTCCAACTGACACCAATGATGGGCACCATTCCTCTCACTGACACCATCAATGGAGCATTATTCCTTCCACTTATACCAAGATTGAGGCACTATTCACACATGATAGGGCATTGTTTATTCCCATGGACACCGGGGCATTTTTTACTTGCACTGGCCACAGTCTGGCCCCCTAAAGCCTGAAGGACAGTAAACTGGTCCTTTGCTTAGAAAGCTTGGAGACCCCTGATCTAGTTTATAAACCAGATTTTCTGGATAATGTTTAACAAAAGATATATAGTACACTAGGCACCATGGAGACAGTATTCACAACACTAGCTGTGGGCAGACTGCAAAGGCCCCCCAGGATGGGCAGATCAATTCCTGATATTCCTCTGTACTTTCCTTCTCTTTTCTACTTTCCACACCTCAACCCTCCTGGCCATTGAGCCTTTTGACTTGCTGATCAACCAGCCTAAATTCAATCCATATACGACCAGCTTCAGAACCTCTGATACTGATTCATATGTAAACTGTCATACAACTGACAAAAGTGTCATTAAAGTGGTTGTCAAGTCATGACAACCACTTTAAACTACAGTTAAGCTTATAATAAGGCTTACCTGTAGGTCCCGGGAATATCTCCTAAACTTGCACCGTATAGGAGATATTGCCTGTATCTGCATGTGCCGATGTCATCGTCACATGCTAAGTGAAGTAACAACCTGGCTGGGCCATTTCTTCACAAAGTGTGCCGTAAATGACTGCTCCCGTGCGCATGCGTAGGAGTGACGTCATCGCGGCTCCTGCCAATCACAGCGCTAGAGTCCGTGCTGTGATTGGATCGGAGCCCGGGATCTCGGAAGACAACGGACACAACATGACGCCAGTCACAGCGGTGCTCAGGGACCGCTGCAACGGCGTCGATCTAAGGTAAGCATTTCATGATGAGCTAGTATGCGATGCATACTAGCTCAATACGCCTTTCTTTTGCAGGTTTTTTTTTTTTTTTAACCAGCATTGACAACCACTTTAATACTTTGCAAAAGATTTTCTGGATGAAAATTTGCTGCAGTGTATAGATGGATGCTAATGAGTGTCCCCAATGGTATAGATCAGCCTTTTTCAACCAGGGTGACCAGGCACACCGGGGTGCCTTGAAGTTTATTTATGGGTGCCTTGGTAAACGGTGGTCAAATCACACATGTGAGTTATCATCACGATCTAGTCCTACTCTGTAACTCAAAACATGTAACCTGTAAAAATGTTTTAACCGTCGCCGATGGAGAATTTTAAGTGCCAAAATTTGTTGCCATTGTAAAAGCGGGTGCAACTTTGAAGCATGACATGTTGGGTATCAATTTACTCGGCATAACATTATCTTTCACAATATGGAAAAAAATTGTGCTAACTTTACTGTTGTCTTATTTTTTTAAAAAAAATGGCGCTTATAAGACCGCTGCGCAAATATGACAAAAAGTATTGCAAAGATTTCTATTTTATTCTCTAGGGTGTTAGAAAAATATATATATAATGTTTAGGGGTCCTTAGTAATTTAAAACAAAAAAAAATACTGATTTTAACTTGTAAACAACAAGTGTGAAAAATGGCTCTGGGGCTGAAGTGGTTAACCACTTCAGCCCCGGAAGGATTTCACACTTTAGGACCAGAGCGTTTTTTGCGATTCGGCACTGCGTCGTTTTAACTGACAATTGCGTGGTCGCGCGACATTGTACCCAAACAAAATTTGCGTCCTTTTTTTCCCACAAATAGAGCTTTCTTTTGGTGGTATTTGATCACCTCTGCGTCATTTCTGATCGCTGCTATAAACAAAAGAAGAGCGATAATTTTGCAAAAAAACCCAAATTTCTTACTTTTTGCTAAAATACAAACCCAACAAAAATATATTAAACATTATTTTCCATCGGTTTTGGCCTATTTATATTCTTCCTCATATTTTTGGTAAAAAAAATTGCAATCGGCGTTTATTGATTGGTTTGCGCAAAATGATGAGAATTCATTTCTGGGGTTTTTATTTATTTATTTATTTTTTACTAGTAATGGCGGCGATCTGCGATTTTTAGCGGTACTGCGATATTGCAGCGGACATGTCGGACCATTTTGACGCTTTTTTGGGACCATTGGCATTTATACAGCGATGAGTGCTATAAAAATGCACTGATTACTGTGTAAATGCCATTGGCAGTGAAGGGGTTAACCCGCAGGGGGCGCTCTAAGGGTTAACTGTGTTCCCTGGGCGTGTTCTAACTGTGTGTGGGCTGCCCTGGCAGGAGGAGTGATCACGGCTTCGATATACAGGAAGCCTGTGATCACCGCCCTTCCCCCTCTAACAGAACGGAGATCCGTGTTTACTTACACGGACCCCCGTTCTTTCACTGCGGGGGGGGGGGGGATCGCGGGTAGCCGGCTGCGATCGAGTCCGCCCTACCTGCTCCCTGGCCCCGCCCGAACACAGTGAGCGCACTCACAGTGAGAGATATCGCAGCATATGATGGCGGTTTCCTATATCGAGCCACTTTGCCGCCGTCAGACGCCAGTCGGCGGTCGGCAAGTGGTTAAGCTTTGACAATAAAAGCTGGAAGCTGATTGGTTTCTAAGCAGAGCTGTACCAGATTTTGCACTCTCCAGTTTTAGTAAATTAACCCCACTGTCTGTGTCTTTAGATCAGGGTTTCTCAACCAGGGTTCTGTGGAATCCTAGGGTTCATCTAGAGGTTGCTAGGGGTTCCTTGATCAATGGTCAATTTCTACCTCTCAGATAAATTCCCAATGAGATCATTGATCTTTTTAACTATCTGTAAGGGGTAATTCTTCCCAATGACCACAAGTGTAAGGAGCATTCTTCCCATTGACCATCACACTAATGTATCATGAGTGGTAGATTTCTAATTTTTTGCAGGGGTTCCCCAAGACCGGAGAATTAGTTCAAGGGTTCCTCCGTGTTGAAAAGGTTGAGAAAGGCTGCTTTAGAGTATAAAAACTTCCCCTTCTCCTCATCTCCATCTCATAGAAGAGAACTGGGAAAGCTGATATCTTCATTTGCAATTTCAGTTCCCTGTACGGAAAGTTACATTGGTTTTCTGGCAGGATCAACAGGTATTTTTCTATGCTTGCATAAAATGTACTGCAGCACAATGGTTTGTAGTTAGCACTCCTGAATTGCATCCGAATCTCAGCCAGGACACTACCTGCATGGGGTCTGCATGTTCTCCCTGTGTTCCTCTCACATTGCTAGTTTAATTGGCCCTGGTAAGTGTATGAACCCTATATTGTCAAAAGTATTGGGACACCTGCCTTTACACGCACATGTACTTTAACCACTTGCCGACCACCCGGCAAATCGCCATAGGTGTACGTCGGCTCGTGCACTCCCATTGGGAGCCAAGCAGCGGATCCACCCAAGATCGTTTCCCCGCAGTGACAGAACGGGGATCTGCCTGTATAAACAAGGCAGATCTCCATTCTGTCAGGGGAGATCACACAGATCCTGCCTTTGTGCTATGCAGGAAGACAGATCTGTGTGTTGTCCCAGTGAGCCCTTCCCCCATACAGTTCAAAAACACAAACAGGGAACACAGTTCGCCCCTTGATCGCCCCTGATGTTAACCCCTTCCCTGCCAGTGCCATTAGTACAATAACTGCATATTTTTAGCACTGATCACTGTAATAATGTCACTGGTTCCAAACAAAGTGCCAAAAATGTCAGTTTGGTGTCCGATCTGTCCGCCGCAATTTTGCAGTCCTGCTGAAAATCACTGATCGCCTCCATTACTAGTAAGAAAAAAAATAAATAATAAAAATGCCATAAATCTATCCCCTGTTTTGTAGATGCTATAACATTTGAGCAAGCCAATCAATAAATAAGCTTATTGGAATAAATTGCTGAATAAATTAGTTTTTTTACATTTTGTTTGAAAAAAATGTTGTTTTTTTTTTTCAAAAAAATAAAAACCGTAGAGGTGATCAAATACCACCAAAAGAAAGCTCTATTTGTGGGGGAAAAAAAAGGACAAACATTTTGTGTGGGTACAGTGTCAGACGACCACGCAATTGTCAGTTAAAGCGACGCAGTGCAGTATCACAAAAAATGGTCTGGTCATTTAGGGGGCAAATCCTTCAGGGGCTGAAGTGATTAATGGCATCCCAGTCTTAGACCGTAGGGTTCAATATTGAGTTGGCCCATCCTTTGCAGCTATAACAGCTTCAACTCTTCTAGGAAGGCCGTCCACAGGGTTTATGAGTGTCTATGGGAATGTTTGACCATTCTTCCAGATGCACATTTGTGAGGTCAGGCACTGATGTTGGATGAGAAGGCCTGGATCGCAGTCTCCTCTCTAATTCATCCCAAAGATTTTCTATCGGGTTGAGATCAGGACTCTGTCGCTCATCCATGTCTTTATGGACCTTGCTTTGTGCACTGGTGTGCAGTCATATTGGAACAGGAAGGGGCCATCCCCAAACTGTTCCCACAAAGTTGGGAGCATGAAATTGTCAAAAATGTCTTGGTATGCTGACGTCTTAAGAGTTCCCTTCACTGGAACTAAAGGGCCAAGCCCAAGCCCCAGAAAGCAACCCCCCACCATAATCCCCCTCCACCAGATGATATGGACCAGTGCACCAAGCAAGGTCCATAAAGACATGGATGAGTGAGTTTGGGGTGAAAGAACTTGACTGGCCTGCACAGAGTCCTGACCTCAACCCAATAGAACACCTTTGGGATGAATTAGAGTGGAGACTGCGAGCCAGGCCTTCTCGTCCACATCAGTGCCTGACCTTACAAACGCGCTTCTGGAAGAATGGTAAAGCCATTCCACGAGCGGGCGCAATTTTGAAGCATGACATGTTGGGTATCAATTTACTCGGCGTAACATTATCTTTCACAATATGGTAAAAATTGGGCTAACCTTACTGATGTGTTATTTTTTAACTCAAAAAAGTGATTTTTTTCCAAAATCAAGACCGCTGCGCAAATACGGTGTGACATAAAGTTTTGCAACAACTGCCATTTTATTCTCTGGGGTGTTAGAAAAAAATATAATGTTTGGGGGTTCTAAATAATTTTATAGCAAAAGAAAGCCTGATTTAACTTGTAAACACTGAATCTCAAAAAGAGGCTTGGTCCTTAAGTGGTTGATTTCAAGGGTGACCTGCGTTTTTGTTGAGGTTTTGAAAAACGCACCAAAGATGCATCTTTCCAAAACGCAGTGCGCAGTGGTATGAAGAGTCCCACAGGATTTAAAACGGAGTTCCACCCACAAAAACATCTTTACGTTTTTCAAGTCCTGTAATCCATATGAATCACATTTTGTTTTTATACTCACCCTAAGTGCCCTGTTGCTATGTGGTCCCTGTAATCTTCCACTTCCGGCTCCGAGGAGCTCTGCATCACTTCCTGCCTCGCCTGGGCTCCTGGGAGATGTGAGTCTTTCTTCCGTCGCTGCCCGTTGTGATGGGAGCAAAAACACTCAGTGCTGCGCCCACCAGTGCAATGCACATGCGTGAGATCAGGAGGTGCTTGCTGGTTACCCAGCATGCACTTTATCCAGGAAGAAGGTGCGAGTGGGCTTCAGGTGCCCACAATCAAAATGGGAACACTCAGGGACACAAATTTCAACAAAGTAAGTCAATAAAACATATTGATGCTAATCAGAATTAAATATAGCAATACCTTTATTTTATTTATTTATCTTATGTATATAGACTGAGGGGATGCAAGAAAAATGTTTTTTTTTATGTAAGCGGAGCTCCGCTTTAACTGGTTAACGACCAACTCCGTACATTTACTGCTGCACTGTGGCAGCATACTGCAAATTGGGAATCGCGGGTCAGGTGGACTCGACCCGCGATCGCTTACTACACCGGAAGACCGGGGAACCGCCGGTGTAAACACAGCGGTTCCCCGTTCTGTCAGGCGGCATGACAGTGATCTACTGATCATCCCTGTGATCAGGATCAGTTAGCTCTGTCATGCCCTTGCCAGCCCAGCCCCCGTGCAGTTAGAACACGCCTAGGGAACACAGTTAACACCTTGATTGCCCCATACAGGTTAACCCCTTCCCTGCCAATGACATTTATACAGTAATCAGTGGCTATTTTTAGATCTGATCGCTGTATAATTGTCATTGGTCCCAAAAAAGTGTCAAAAGTGTCCGACATGTCCGCCGCAATGTCGCAGTCCCGATAAAAATCGCAGATCACCGCCATTACTAGTAAAAAAAAAAAAAATAGTAAAAAAGCCATAAATCAATTCTCATAGTTTGTAAACGCAGCAACTTTTGCGTAAACCAATCGTTAAACGCCAATTTTTTTTTTTACCAAAAATATGTAGAAGAATATATATCGGCCTAAACTGATGAATACATTTGTTTTTTTTATATATATTTTTTTGGATATGTATTATAGCAAAAAGTAAAACACATTTTTTTTTCAAAATTGTCGCTCTTTTTTTGTTTATAGCGGCGATCAGAAATGACGCAGAGGTGATCAAATACCACCAAAAGAAAGCTCTATTTGTTTGTCTGAATGTTTTATAGCAGAAAGTAAAAAAAAAAATATTTTTTTTTCAAAATTGTCGCTCTTTTTTGTTTATAGCGCAAAAAATAAAAACAGTAGAGGTGATCAAATACCACCAAAAGAAAGCTCTATTTGTGGGAAAAAAAGTACAAACATTTTGTTTGGGTACAACGTCGCACGACCGCGCAATTGTCAGTTAAAGCGACGCAGTGCCGAATCGCAAAAAGTGCTCTGGTCAGGAAGGGGGTAAATCCTTCTGGGGCTGAAGTGGTTAAAGGGATTGCATTTTTAGCACAGCAAAAATGCATCAGTGCAAAAGCAGCCTAAACGCGCGAATATGCATCTGCTGCATAGGTGTGCGCAGCCTATTGCATTAGGGTGTGCACCCCAAAGCTCAAACTCACATGCCTTCCTCTGTGCTGAGCGGCTTCCTGTTCATTCACAAACTGAAGGATAGTAAACACAGTTTACTATCCTTCAGTTATGATTGAACACAGTGCGTGAGTGTGTTCATTTAGAAAAGGAAGGGGCCAGTAAATAACCTATTGATTAGCCTCTTCCCCCGCTCTCTATCATGAAACATCCCCCGCAGCAGACGGGGAGCAGTGTTGCCAACCGCCAGTAAATTTACTGACAGTTTGTAAAAATCTGTGATTTTTTACAACTGTCTATAAATATCAGAGTCTGATAATTTGTCATGCTGTGCTGAATTTTTAAGTGTAAACAAGGCAAATTTATTGCCAGTGTTTCCATATTGTGTTTATATATCAATTGTCTTCGTTTTTAATAGGAGTTCTATTATTTTTCAAGTTGCCAGTAAAAAATGTGCTGTGCCAGTAAATTTCCCATGTTTTGCCTGTAAAAAACGCTGCGGGAGGTTGGCAACACTGACGAGGAGAGAGGAGAGGAGGGAAGCCAGCAGTGGTGCGGTGGGGGCCACAACACGGGGGGAAGCCCAGGCAGTAGGGGGAATCAGCACCCTACAGAGTGATTAGAGTGTGCCCAGGCACACCTGGCACGCTCCCTGCGCACATCTATGATCTGCTGCCTGGGCTCTAACTGGGTGTACTGGCACAAAGTTAAAGCTAAGTCACGTCCTAAGCTCCTCCAGCAGTGGGTTATATGATATGACTGGTTGAGTGTTATATATAGTGCCCCATGATATACGGTATACGTTCAGCTGTATAAACCTGGAAAAGAAATAAACGCAGCGATTCAGGTTTGGAAATCCCTTATATCCTGATTATTTGCCGCACCTCCCGGCTGAACTTTGAAGACGCTTTTAGCACGTGGTGATATGACATAGGACGCTACAATATTTTCGGCACTCATGAAATATAGTCGGCAGCAGCTGCTCTGTAAATTCCAGAATTAGAATCTGTGCCTTTAAAGAGCTTCAATGACAGCTGCGTCTTTTTATTCTTGCCCATTTTTCTCTCTACAAAGGTAAAGTTCCCTTTCCATGGAAATCCAGTTAGGAATTCATGTCACTCCTCAGACAAGTCCAGCCTGTTTACTTGCAGGAATGTTGTATTGTTTAGACAAGCAGCTATGCGGGTCCCTGGTACAGATAAGAATGCAAGCCCTCCCCCTCTGCTGGGTATATAAGACAGGGCAGAGGGGCCACAGACTAGCTCACCCTCCTGCACGCTTCACTCTTGTCACTGCATCCCTGCCGGAAAAACCATGAGCTTCTCCACCCGCAGTATCAACCAGTCTGCCCGCTTTAGTGCGGTTAGTGCTGGAGCCGGCTCCCCCAGGGCGCGCAGCGTGGCAGGAGGTGCTGCCAGCGTCAGGGCGTCCTCTGCCAGCTTTAACATGGCAGCTCCAGCATTTGGCGCTGGCTTCGTAGCCCAAGAAGCCAACGCTTTTGGCGTCAATGGCAAAGAGACCATGCAGAACCTGAACGACCGCCTGGCTGCCTATTTGGAACGGGTAAGGACAACCATATTGGAATATTTAATGACATAGCCAACCATCAAATGATATTTAAATGCATTGCTGTCCACATTTAGGCGTCATACACACAGGACATATTTCTTTTTTTCCTCCCCTGGACGCCTTCCGTCCTGACAGGGAAAAGTAACGCGCCTAAAGCTGCGTTTTGTATACCGTTTAGGTGCGTCAAGCGTTTGGGCATTCATTTCTTCCATCGGGGTCGGGACAAGGGGTGGGCAGGAAGGGCGGCTGCCCTGGGTACTGTGGTATTATGTGAAGTGGGCGCCACAAAGAGATTGGGGGGGAAGGGATTTGTGTTGGAAGGAGCAATTTGGGGGGCTGCAGGGGGTAAGTATTGTTCTAGGAGGGGGAATTTGGAGCGGGGGTACTAAAGCCCCATATACACTATGCAATTTTCTGTAGACATTTGTCTTCAGGTCTACCAAAACCATGTAGTGTAAAGCCTCGTACACATGGGACAACGATCGTATGTACGATCGTCTCAAATCATATGTTGGCTGTTGTATGCAGCATACTGACTTCACTACACGATCGTACGACCACAGAAAGAACATTCAGGTGCATGTAATTAGCATCCGGCCGTTCCTGACTTTGGAGCATGTGTGTTTATACAATACAACTTGTTGTACCAACTGCTCTGTACACACGATACAGCGGTCGTATGAGCGCTTGTTGGTACGACCAAGTTTTCTAGTTTGCTCATACAACTCCCTTGTACGACCATCGTATGTCGGCTGTTCTAATCGTGCATACGAACGATCGATTTTGCATACAATGGTTGTTAGTACGACCTGTTGTATGCGATCGTCGCCCCGTGTGTACGAGGCTTAAGAGCCCTGCCTGTTTGCATGCAAATTGAAACTCTTAAGGTTTGACCTCATATTATATGATTTTGGTAAATCTGATGACAAAAGTCTACAGAAAATTGGATAGTGTGTATGGGGCTGAAGAGTGGGGATATAGGGGGATTTGTGTTGGGAGGGGGGAGAAGATTTGTGCTAGGTGGGGGTATTTGTGCTGGGAGGGGGTCATTTGAAGTGGGGGGGGGGGATGATGTGTACTAGGACGGGAAGAGGATTTGTGCTAGGGGGGGTGAATTTTTTCAGGGGGGCATTTAAGTTCAGGGGATTTGGGGGATGAAGGGGGGGGGGTTTGTGCTGAGATGGGGGAATTCAGCAGGGGGGCAGATTTTATACTGGGAGGAGGGGGAAAGTTTTTATTAGGGGGTAAGCATGCAGATTAGTGCTCAGTGTTTTTGTGGGGGGATTTTTGCTGACACATATTGCTCATACATCTTGGAGGGGGGCTGCACAGCTTGGCTTGTTCGCCCTGGGCTCTAGATGACCTTGTCCCACCACTGCCTTCCATTGGCTAGAATATTCATTTATTTATAGTCCTTAAGGTATAGCTTTTGGGTGTGACAATAAGCCTAGGGCCACTTATGGAATGGATAGCTATACTGAGAGGGAGAGGTATTTTTAGTGCTAATTAGGGGCTCAGCCTATAGGGTGACCACCGCTCCTTCACAGATACAGTACAGTGGAATGACGTTGTCACCCTAGGAATTGTGTTACTGGTAGGGTTACCAGGTGAAAAATAAAGAAAAGAGGCTGAAAAAAGAAAACTAATGCTGCTGTATATCACATTTTTGTTTTGTGGTTTGGATATGCTTTACATCTCTTTGCTATTGAGGGATTTAACTGCTTGTTGATAGGAATCTCATTGAAAGAGTCATATTGATTTCAGTGCGCTGCAATCAGATGAGTGGTTAAATCTTCCAGTGGCAACGTTTTTTCTTTCAGAATCTTGTGGCAAAATTTTCATCTATATTTATTATGTTTATTAGCCATATAACAAAGGAGTAATGCGCAGTATGTATACATGTACAAATTAACATAAGGTCCAAGGTACATCAAAGTAATGAAAGAACACACATGAGAGGTCCCAAGAGCCATAGACTACCATATGTATGTCACGTACACATGGTAGTCTATGGGTCTTGGGACCTCTCATGTGTGTTCTTTAATTACTTTGATGTACCTTTAGTGGCGTATTGGTTAGCACACCTGCCTTGTAGCACTTGGGTCCTTGGTTTAAATCCCAAGCATGACGCTACCTGCACCCTGTGCTTGGGTGGTTTTCTTCGCACACTCCTGTGTAAATTGACCCTAGTATACACTATGTTACCAAAAGTATTGGGACACCTGCCTTTACATGCGCATGAACATTAATGGCATCCCAGTCTTAGTCTGTAGGGTTCAATATTGAGTTGGCCCTTCCTTTACAGCTATAACAGCTTCAACTCTTCTGTTAAGGCTGTCTACAAGGTTTAGGAGTGTCTATGGGAATGTTTGACCATTCTTCCAGAAGAGCATTTGGGAGGTCAGGCACTGATGTTGGACGAGAAGGCCTGGCTCGCTGTCTGGAAGAATGGTCAAACATTCCCATAGAAACACTCATAAACCTTGTGGACAGCCTTCCCAGAAGAGATGAAGCTGTTATAGCTGCAAAGGGTGGGCCAACTCAATATTGAACCCTAGACTAAGACTGGGATGTCATTAAAAGTCATGTGCATGTAAAGGCAGGTGTCCCAATACTTTTGACAATATAGTATATGTATACGACCCTAGTATATGTAAGCATGTGACCTTAGATGATAAAGCTGGCCATACACTATGCACATTTTGTCAAGTCCCTGATGAATAAGCTAAATATGTGGTAGTCCCCCTCCTGTCTAACATCCTTTGACCAAAAAATCAAAGGAGTCGGATGCAAAATTTTTTGCCAAACAGTTTCTGCATCTGATCAGATTCAGCCACTGCTTGGGTATAATAGGCACCATGGAAGATTTGTCCATCCATGCTGTTTAGTATGGATGGAGGAATGTGCTAGATTTTTTCATTTAGCCTAAATATGACGGTGTATGGCCAATTCTATGAGGGCAGTGACTGAGGCTGGGTTCACACCTATGCGAATTGGATGCGGCTTAAACCGCATCCAATTCGCAGGACACTTGAAAACACATTGTTTTCAAGGTGTCCAGTTCACATATGTGCGGTGCATTCGCACTCCGCATTGCACAAAAACCGCACACGTTTTTTGTGCAATGCGGTGCGAATTCCCAGCCTGTTGAGTTCAATGGGAGCGCATCTAACCCGCAGATGTGCTCCGCATTGAACAGCGATTTTGCAGGGATCTTTCCCCTCCTCGCTGCACCCCCCCTCCCTCCCCCCTCCCTCCCCGAGCAGCCGATGCGCTGCGAGAACGGACATGAGCCGCCGAATGGCGGCTCCGCCCCTTCTCAGAAGCAGACGGGCTGGAATTCGCACCGCAATGGTGTGAAACCAGCCTGATGTATGTAAAGCGCCAGCGCTATATAAATACCTGTACTCAGCAATAAATAACTTGTTGCAAAAAGATCTAATTGCTACAGTAGCTTAGGACCACAAAATAATAATGATCAAAGATCATAATAATAATATAATGCATTTCAAAAATGTATACCGTTATAAAATAAAAATGATAAATTACATTTTATAATGTATATACATTATATGTATTCTATTATAATATTATATAATTGTATATTTTATCATTTATAAAATTATAAAATAAAAATGCTAAATTTCATTTTATAATTTATATACATTATACATTGAATACATTATACGTATTATATTATTATATAATTGTATATTTTATATATAAATATATGTATTTATAAAAATTATAATTAAAATTATATTTAATTCATTTATTTGCTGTTTAATTACAGTAGCTTAATAATAATATTATATATATGAAATAATGATACAGTAGCTCAGTCCAACCTGTCTGCATGTATTAAACTAGAAAGGAACACTGTGATTGGATACTTTGGGATACTCCACTTTTCTTGCCCTTTTGCATTTCCAGGCAGCATGAACCCCACCCTCTGACAATACAGAGACCACATTAGCGGAGAACACAGAGAGTGATGAAGGTTTTCTTGTGAATTGCTTACAATTATAATATTGTGGTTCCTCAGGTCCGATCCTTGGAGACAGCTAACGGTGAACTGGAATTGAAAATCCGTGAGTTTTATGACAGAAAATCTGCCGTCAGCTCTTTCGACCCAAGTGGATATTATGACATCATCAACAAGCTGCGTGCCCAGGTAACTGGCCTGTCCTTTTGTTTTTTCTTTTTATTAAAGGATACAAAACTTAAAGCGGTAGTTTACCCATCCATTTAACAGTTTAAAAAACAGTTCCATTTCCGGCATTCCAGTTAGGGTCGCCACCTGTCTGGGATTCACACGGACAGTCCGGGTTTTGATCCTTGTGTCTGGGTTTCAGACGGACCGAAACCCGGACACATTATTCAGACTGGGCTGTGGCTCCCCAAGTAACCAAGATAGTCGCACACAAAGCTGTGGACAGCTGTCTGGGGCAGGCTCAGCATCACTGGGGGGGGGGGGGGGGCAGGAAAATGATGTCAGCAAGAGCAATGTGGCTACACCCACCGTGAGCTGCGGCACGCTATGCACACCGCATTACTACTCTCCCTGGGGCACCCAAAGATGTCTCAGGGAGTTAAAGTGTTCGGGTTCGGCTTGAAGAAAAGGTGGCAACCCTAGTTGTAGTGCATTTTTGATGCGTTCCAGTGCGTTCCCCCCCCTTTTTGCTTCACCTTAACCACTTTGCCCCCTTCCTGACCAGAGCACTTTTTGCGATTCGGCACTGCGTCGCTTTAACTGACAATTCCGCGACCGTGCGACGTTGTACCCAAACAAAATTTGCGTCCTTTTTTCCCCACAAATAGAACTTTCTTTTGGTGGTATTTGATCACCGCTGCGTCATTTCTGATCGCCGCTATAAACAAAAGAAGAGCGACAATTTTGCAAAAAAAAAACAAATTTCTTACTTTTTGCTAAAATACAAATCCAAAAAAAAAAATATAAAAAAAACATTTTTTTTCATCGGTTTTGGCCGATTTATATTCTTCCTCATATCTGTGATAAAAAAAATCACAATCAGCATTTATTGATTGGTTTGCGCAAAAGTTGCCACATTTACGGATGATGAGAATTCATTTCTGGGTTTTTTTTTTTTTTTTTTAGATTTTACTAGTAATGGCGGTGATCTGTGATTTTTAGCAGTACTGCGATATTGCAGCGGACATGTCGGACATTTTGACACTTTTTTGGGACCAATGACATTTATACAGCGATCAGTGCTATAAAAATGCACTGATTACTGTGTAAATTCCATTGGCAGTGAAGGGGTTAACCTGGAGGGGGCGCTCTAAGGGTTAACTGTGTTCCCTGGGCGTGTTCTAACTGTCTTAATGTTTGACTGGCAGGGGGAGGGGAGTGATCACAGCTTCCGTATAGAGGAAGCCTGTGATCACAGCCCTTCCCCCTTTCACAGAACGGAGATCCGTGTTTACTTGCACGGACCTCCGTTCTTTCACTCCGGGGGACATCGCGGGTAGCCGGCGGAGATTGAGTCCGCCGCACCCACTCCCTGGCCCTCCTGGACACAGTGAGCACGCGAGCGCGCCTCCGGCACCGCGCGTGAGCTCACAGTGCGTGATCTGGCAGTCGCCGTCATATGACGGTGGTTTGCCCAGGAGAGCCATCTTGTCGCCGTCAACCTGCGGTTGACGGTCGGCAAGTTGTTAAATAAACCCATGTGTGTTTCGGTGTGTTTAGGTGCTTTCCGGTGAGTCTTTGATGCGTTTTACCATGATTCAGTACAGTTCAGTATAGAAAACATGCACCATGTTCTACTTTTTTTTCTGGAACTGGAAGGCACTGGAACTTACTGCACTGGTGTGAACTATGCCATGGAAAACCATATAACCTACTTTCCATGCGTTTTTGCTGCACTGGACTGCATGTGTGCATAGAAACACAGTCTGGATGCATTCAGGATTCTTATCTGCATAAGCGTTTTTGACACGTTTTCTATGCGTTCCAGTGCATTTGCCCTCCCTCTTTTTTTTCTTCACCTTAAATAAGGACATGGGTGTTCCAGTGCGTTTTGGTGCGTTTTTGATGCGTTCCAGTACAGTTCAGTGCAGAATTAATACAGCATGTTCTACTTTTTTTCTGGACCTGGAACGCTCTGGAACTGACCACACTGGTGTGAACTATGCCATTGGAAACCATATAACCTACTTTCCATGTGTTTTTGATGCAGAAAAAAATGCACTGGACTGCATGTGGTGTGAACTGTCCCTCAGAGTTGGATTTCAGGCTCAGCATACCTTAAATTGTAAAAAGGTTTATCGCTAAAATTACTGTACAGGAATTCAGGGCACGTCTGGGAATGTCAAACCTCATACAACGGTCTCCATGTAACTTGACCTGAGATTCTGTAAGAGACACAGGAGGCCCATTATAGTTGGGGGGATGAGGATTCATTCTGACCATAAACTGCACAGAAGCGCAGATAAACTTAAATTGGATATGCGAGTTATGGAAAGTTATTTTCAGTTAAAAAAAGCTTAAATGCTAATTTTATGAATCTCCTTTTTAACAAACGTAGCTGTACTGTAAGTCAACTTCTGTTTTATATTCAGTAGTCATTAAATTAGCTGTAAAATGACATAAAACCACTAGGTGGCGGAAGCAGCTTTCTAGAAAATGTTATTTTATTCCTCACAATAGGCGTATGGGAATAGCGATCTAAAATAAAAAATATATATTTACCATGAAGAATTGCGTATTTATTTCATCTCATTCACAAATATATCTCCCCTTTATCCTGCAGATCCAGGATTCCACCATTCAAAATGCCCGGCTCGTGCTGCAGATCGACAACGCCAAGCTGGCTGCTGATGACTTTAAGATCAAGTAAGTGATTATATATCATATTACATACCATACTGGGCTCTGTATATATAGTATGCCTAGATGCAAGGATTGTGTCTTATGTTATAACATAACACATGATATACTGTTAGAATAACTCTCTAGAGGACTCCCCGTCTCTAGAGGACAATAAGTAACGGGAAATCTCCCCAATTAGATACAGATGTAAATAAAAATCATTTTCCACTCTGCCCAAAATAAAGAAAAAAAAAGATGTTAACTTTAGTTATCTTCTAAGACAAGGGTCTCCAAACGTTCAAAACTAGTTTACTACTCTTCAAACTTTAGGGGGGCCGGACTGTGGCCAGTGGGAGCAGAAATGCCCTGGCATCAGTGGGAGAAAGCAATGCCATAAGCTTGGTTATCAGTGGGAATAAAAAAATTACACCATTGGTGTCAGTGGAACAGTGCCCCATCATTGGTGTCAGTGGGAGCAATAGTGCCCCGTCATTGGTGTCAGTGGGAGAAATAATGCCCCATCATTGGTGTCAGTGGGAGGAATAGTGCCCCATCATTGGTGTCACTGGGAGGAATAGTGCCCTGTCATTGGTGTCAGTGGGAGGAATAGTGCCCTGTCATTGGTGTCACTGGGAGGAATAATGCCCCATCATTGGTGTTAGTGGGAGGAATAGTGCCCCATCATTGGTGTCAGAGGGAGGAATAGTGCCCCATCATTGGTGTCAGTGGGAGGAATAGTGCCACATCATTGGTGTCAGAGGGAGGAATAGTGCCCTGTCATTGGTGTCAGTGGGAGGAATAGTGCCCTGTCATTGGTGTCACTGGGAGGAATAATGCCCCATCATTGGTGTTAGTTGGAGGAATAGTGCCCCATCATTGGTGTCAGTGGGAGGAATAGTGCCCCATCATTGATGTCACTGGGAGGAACAGTGCCCTGTCATTGGTGTCAGTGGGAGGAATAGTGCCCCCTCATTGGTGTCAGTGGGAGGAATAGTGCCTCATCATTGGTGTCAGTGGGAGGAATAGTGCCCCATCCTTGGTGTCAGTGGGGGGGAATAGTACCCCATCATTGGCGTCAGTGGGAGGAATAGTGCCTCATCATTGGTGTCAGTAGGAGTAATAGTGCCTCATCATTGGTGTCAGTGGGAGGAATAGTGCATCATCATCATTGGTGTCAGTGGGAGGAATAGTGCCCCATCATTGGTGTCAGTGGGAGGAATAGTGCCCCATCCTTGGTGTCAGTGGGGGGGAATAGTACCCCATCATTGGCGTCAGTGGGAGGAATAGTGCCTCATCATTGGTGTCAGTAGGAGTAATAGTGCCTCATCATTGGTGTCAGTGGGAGGAATAGTGCATCATCATTGGTGTCAGTGGGAGGAATAGTGCCCCATCATTGGTGTCAGTGGGAGGAATAGTGCCCCATCCTTGGTGTCGGTGGGGGGAATAGTGCCCTATCATTGGCATCAGTGGGAGGAAAAGTACCCCATCATTGTTGTCAGTGGGAGGAATAGTGCCCTATCATTGGCGCAATGGGAGGAAAAGTACCCCATCATTGGTGTCAGTGGGAGGAATAGTGCCTCATTATTGGTGTCATTGAGAGGAATACTGCCTCATCATTGGTGTCAGTGGGAGAAATAATGCCCCATCATTGGTGTCAGTGGGAGAGAAAGTACCCCATCATTGGTGTCAGTGGGAGGAATAGTGCCCCACCATTGGCGTCAGTGGGAGGAAATGTACCCCATCATTGGTATCTGTGAGAGGAATAGTGCCTCATATTAGTGGAAGGAAAAGTGCCCCAAGGGCCGGATAAAGGCAAGCAAAAGGCCACATCCGGCCCGTGGCCCACAGTTTGGAAATTCCTGCTCTAAGATAAGTAGATACTTGAAACTAATGTGCTCTTTCGCCACCTGCAGGTTTGAATCAGAACTGGCCATCAGACAAGGAGTGGATACTGACATTGTGGGACTGCGCAGAGCCCTGGACGAGCTGACCGTCAACAGATCAGACTTGGAGCTTGAGATTGAGGGCTTGAAGGAGGAGCTGATCTACCTGAAGAAGAATCACGAGGAGGTAAGCTCACCAAGTGTGCCAAAATGTGTGATAATATTTTGATTATTAAAAAAAAATGTGTGAGGTGAATATTGCTAATTGTGACACCACATCCCTGAATGGGTATGTGTAAAAACAAAAAAGAGAGAAAAGTTGGGACTTTTAAGGTTGTCACTGTGATCTCCCAAGCAGAAGCATGAAACAGTGAAAGATATTTAAAATCAAAATGTATTACATAGCATAAAACATACACCACATATAGTATGAGCTATCACAATCGATACAAGTAACACTGTGGACATAGCTACATGAGGTCAGTCCAATTCGTGGTCATCCTCTATGGGCAACCAGTGAAAGTGAGAGGCTCCAAAATGGTATAGAGCTTCCCTATGTCACACAATAGGATCATGACGCGTTTCGCTAATAGCTTCTTCAGGCGATCCGTTTCAAAAATAGGCGTATCACATATGAATAGGAATGTATATGTCCCCCAAAATATAATCCCCACTGGGGGGCCCTGAGAGTAGTACATAAGTGACCAGAGCTACTGGTTTAATGATGGATGGTGATACAGAGGGGGGTGCGGCCCCTTGAAGACTATTAAAAGGGAAGCTGATTCCCAATTCCCATACGTATCCTGGATATTCAAAAGCCTGTGGTGCCAGCTGAATACAAAGAGGTCCTCCTCTCTGTAGCTTGTGACCAGGGCGTCTAGTTGTGACTATTTTGATTATTAATGCAAATAGATAGAGAGGTCACATAGCTGTGCATACTAGGCAATTTATTGCCATTTTTATCAGCCTAAGCAATTTTTTTCTGAGTTCAAGTAGTGTTTTTTTATTAAAACATTGAGGCTGGCTTTAGATGACTTAAATTTCAGCTGATTCAGGAGAAATACAAGCACCACCCAGCTTGACATACGCTGATTTAAAAATTGACTGAGAGGGGAAGCAAATTAGGGGCCAAACTGTGATGCGTCATGTTGAGGAACGTTAACCTACTGGTTAAAGTGGAAGGTTGTTATGCCAATGCAGCACAAAGCAACAGATAAACTTAAAGAGACCCTGTCATTAAAATAGAACAAAAAACTGCTGCGGGGTAAAGTGCGATCACCTAGAGGTTACGAAATCTTGGATAAAGATCGACGTCATTCCTGGTGAGATGCAATTCAAGCATTGACAGTCCACCTTTTGTGCGTTTGCCCATCCGCATACACAAAAAGCCTAAATCACAATAGCACTGTCACATATAAAAAAAAAGGCAAGGGGTTGCCAGTCTTCAAAGTTGATTTACAAGAAGTTAAGTATATTATCTTTCTTAGTTTTGATAACCTCCCTTCCATAAAAAACAATAAGGGCCCGTTCACATCAGAATGAAGTGCGGGAAAACCACATTTCATGCACATTTCCTGCTCTGCATTCAAAAAGCACTGGGTGTGTGATCTGCTGTGGGTGTCAATGTAATCCTAATGACACCCCAAACACAGATTTCAAATACAGTGCGTTTGCATGCAACGGATTGCATGGTACTAAAGAACGTGCATGCTTTTCTGTGCAATCCAGTGTAATTTCAGCCCATTCAAATGAATGGGTTGAAAATCACATCACACAGGATTCCGGCATGAACCAACACGAAGTTTCCTTAATGGAAGTTCTTCCAAAATGGATGGCTGCTGAAACTGACCCATCAATTGAGTGCCTTATGACACTTGATCCTTGTGAGTTGCAGCATACAGCTCCATTATGGTAGCCTCTGACTGTTATAGAGGATTGAGACACCCAAGCACAAATTAAAGGTTTCATAAATGTGCCATAGACCTGATCATGTTTAACCATGACCTCAGTTACACAGAGGAGAATGGGAAGTCATACATTACTCAGTGTAAGCCCATGGGGTTAATAGCTTCATGCATTAGGGCTATAATGATGAACAGTAAAGAAAATACAGTGTTGCGGTATATAATTGTAGCTGTGTCCTTACCATCTTCCTTTATGTTTCAGGATCTTGCTGCTTCTCAGGGACGAGTTGGAGGAAAGGTTAATGTTGAAATGGATAGCGCTCCAGCCGTTGACTTGTCCAAGGTGCTTGCAGATGTCAGAGATCAATATGAGAAAATGGTGGAGAAGAATCGGCAAGAGGTGGAAACCTGGTATAGAGGACAGGTATGTGGCAAGGGCACTTTGTGTTTGATAAAAACTCTTAGAATCCCAAAGTTGAGCTATAGCCAAAACATTTTTGGATAGGGTAAAGTTTTAGTATCTCTGTCTGTGTTCCGGTTGAAAATTCCAGGAGTTAGAAAGTAATGGGAAATTCAACATTAGCATTGTCACTGAAACAGGAGGTGGAGAGGAACCTTCCAATGGGGACAATTTTTCCAATGAAAACCATCTACTATGGTATTTTCCCCTCACTTTGGAGAGCTTGCTCACTTTTTGGTGTGTCTCTGGGGCGAGAAATTAAATTTCCCCTATGAGACACACAGAAAAACCTAAAAAGCTTTACCAATTCCAAACACAACCTTATGGCTATAGGAAGTTAGGAACATTTTAGGTTGTCTACACCTGGGGGTGTATACGTCACAAAAGGTCTTTTTTTGGACTAATGTTTGGATAATTGGACCAAATGTGTGGCTAGCCAACTTCCTACTTGAGCAATTTGCTTGGATTTCAAATAGGGAAGATGGAGAATTTAGCTGTACAATATTTGCATCTGCTTGTGTTTTAGCACTTCTATGTTTTCCAAAGATTACTAAGAACCCTGTTTTTACTGAGTCTAATAAAATCTTATTCTCTTCCACAGAGTGAAAGCCTCAGCAAGGAAGTCGCAGTATACCAACAAAGCTTCCAGGTTTCCAAATCTGAGGTCACAGAACTGAGACGCACAGTACAGAATCTGGAGCTGGAACTTCAGTCCCTCCTTAATTCGGTGAGTGTGCCAGTCTCTTCTATCACAGACATGTAGTCCTATTCATTACTTCATTTTCAGCATTAGTACATGAAGGATGAGCTTGTGTCCGCTATAAGCTACTTGTATTGCCTACACCTATACCCTGGAGCCAGGTAGATATTGCGACATAAAAATTACAGCTGGCGTCTAACTTTTGAGGCTTCATTAGTTGTTAGTGGAGCTGGCACCTAAACAAAATCCTGCTAGCTCTTGGATTGGATAGACTGGCTCCATATTCATTTTTCTACCCCTGGCTTATACCATAGAGAGCTTTTTGTTCTGTTTAGTGAATGATCACTACCCTTGGTGATTATTTGCCATCAGTAGGATGACTGAGCCCTTGTAGCTCTGGATTCAATGGATAAATGTACTTTATGTAAAAATTTTACTAAGGGCCAATGGCGATGGGCTTTGACCAGTGTTGTCTTGCATTTGACCTGCTTCAGCTGCTTTTAAATTCTTATAGTTTGTATGGGGAGAAAAGCAGTTATGAAGAAAACAAAAGCTAATCCACACAGACCCTTAGACTCTCCTCCTGTTCTTTAAAAACATGAATTTCTCAGAGATCCTCATACTTCAGTGTTTGAATATGCTTCTGCTCCATCCTAGTGAAATTCTGATCACATTGCTTATACTGTGCTGGCAGGACTAAACCAACTTTTCGTAAATATTTTTCGCCCCAGAGGAGCCCATGAAGTAAATTTTAGGTCTATGGAAACCCTTGCTGAAATAATTTATCGGAGGTGAGAAAGCTAAAAAAAGATCATTGGTGCCATGCCGCTGGCTCTGCAAAGTGGCATTGGATCCAGAGGTCAATCAGCCACAGCTCAAGGAACCCCTTAGCAGTCCATGGAGGAACCCTAATGTTCCATGGAACCCTGGTTGAGATTGGCTGCACTGAACTATGTGAGTGAAATTAAGATTCACATGGATCATGGTCTGTGGACACATTGGTTAAGATTGGGTACAAAAACCATGGCATTTAAAAATCCTGAGGTAATGAGGGCCTATAAAGGTTATTGCTGCAGATGTTGGAAAGGAGGGTGTTTGTGAAATACTTACCTAAAGCCAAACTCCAAGCAAATACAACCAACTAACACTAATTAAAACATGGTTATTAAGACTTTATATGGTCATCATTAGACCACTGTTGACTATATTGGTTCTCTTTTTCCTTAATAAGACTTTCTATGGTCATCATCAGACCACCGTTAACTATATTGGTTATATTTTTCTTCATTTTCAGAAACAAGTCTTGGAAGGCTCCTTATCAGAAACCCAAGCTCGATATGGAGCACAAATTGCACAACACCAGAGTGTTATTTCTCAAATAGAAATCGACCTTCAGCAAGTCAGGTCAGATTCAGAGCAGCATGGTCTGGAGTACAGAACACTGCTGGATATCAAGACCAGGCTCGAGCAGGAGATCGCCACCTACAGAAGACTACTGGAAGGAGAAGAAGCCAGGTTAGGGTCTTATGAACCCCCTTAAAATACCTTTTATTATAAACTTAATCAAATATATTTTTCAGTTTAGTGCACAAAAATATTTCAGTTACTGAAGATATATTAAGCACAGATGTCTGTGTATGTAGAACATTGAGTGACACCATATCTTTGGTTAAAAAAATACTTTTTTTCCTATGGGAACCAATCTCGTTACTGGTATAATTTTTAAAAGTACAGGTAACAGAGCTGTGACTTTCAAATCTTTTAAACATATCATTTTCTTTTCTCTCACCAGCTTGTCGTCGGTTAAGCGAGTGGAATCATCAGACAAAGGTAAGTCATTGAGCATTTCAAACAAATGATCAATTGTACAGAATTGGCAAGACACAGAACTTGTATGCAGATGTGTGCCTAATAAAAATAGAAGTCCTTGAGACCTGGGTTGAACATGGCAGTCAGGGAACCAGCAGCTTCAAACAAACAAAAAAAAGGTCAACAGCAGCCCAATATATCTGTAATGACAGGTTCACTTTACAGCGATTCGTCTATTAGACAGCTATTAGCTGATATTAGGACAGAACAATATAATTAAATCCTCATCACAAATGAGTGTATGTGTGTTAATTAGTATAAATACAATACAGTTTATGTTTGAGTTATTACTGTAATGTTACCCTGCCCACATATGTGGCAGACATATTGATTGACAATCTCTGCACAATTACTTTTAATTGTTAAAATACAATTAATTTTATTTACAAAGGGCGGCCTAAAATCCATTCAATTTATGAGGTCAAGTAGGCCCTTTTTGATAAATCTTAAGGCAATTATATAATCTGATTGTAGCATGGGTTTGTAGTAAGGCCACTATTGACAATAAAGGGAGGCCAGACATGCAGGTACATCTAGCTTCCCCTTGGTCATCTATGCCAGCCATTGTGTCCTTTGACAATGTGACCATTTGTGTCTATCCCAAAGAGAAGGACCTCTGGTGGCTGGTCTATCAGGGATGAAACACTTGTGATCATACAAGGTTTTCATAGATGTCCAATCACTATATTCGCCAACAAGCTTTGGTTGACTAAGGTGCTCTCAGCCTTGGTTGCCCCTCTATGTACAAGGCAGGGAGAATAGCCCTGCTTCGTACATGATGACAACGGGGGACAACCCAAAGCCTTCTCTTAAGCTCAGAGCTTTGGGCAGCAGAGAACAACACTGGAACCTGCCAGGCTGAGGGATAGGGTAAGCAATACAACTTATTGTTGCACCCCTAGACTAAAAAATGAGCATTTATCACTCATATTGCAGAGGGGCCCACTGCAAGGGTAGATTTGGTCTAATTCCTGGAGTTCAGCTTTAAATCAGCCATCTTTTGCCCACATATATGTAATTCTGTGAATGTGCCATGCGAATGCAGCCTGTGTTTCTGAGAGGTTTTCTATGACAACAGTCCCATATGTCTCAAAAATAGCACATTGTTTCTGCATGCTCACGTGTTAATGATGGAAAACCGTGTTACTTAATTCTGTCATTTGTCAACTAGGTGTAAAAATTGTCAGCAAAGAAGAAGCACAGAGTTCCACCACAATCAAAGTAAAGACAGTAGTGCAGGAAGTGGTAGATGGTAAGGTGGTGTCTTCCTCCGTGAAAGAGGTGACTCAGGACTCCAAAACCACTTCATAACGGCATCAAGGACACGCCAGAGAACATTATCTACAACAATGTCAACTGAACGTAGACTGAAACCGAAAAATAAAACACTTGGTGCATTTGCTCTACAACCTGTTTATGTGTTTTTATTCTATTTACAATATATTGATTATGCATTTACATAGAATCTTAAGCTGGCGAGACTCCTTCCCTGCCAGAATACATTGATCATAGCTGCAGCTGATTGGCTGCATGTGCTAATGGAACACACATTTTCCAATAGTCCCATTTGAGGAGTTGATTACCAGGTCCACTCTTCTCAAATGGGAACGGCCATAGTTTGCTGGTCATATATCAATCAAAATACGCCTGCCTCAGGAGGGACCCGCCGAATTTCAATCCATCTATCGGCAGCATACTCCCAGGATGTTGACCACACTAGGACATATGCATTGGTGTGCATTGTGGTAACACTAGCTATACTGTGCATTACTGCAACTCTAATTCTCAATGGACCCAAGAGCCCCAAAGGGACCAATTGTGCAGACAGCCAGATTCAGCTTGATTTTGGGTACATTTAAGTTTGCTTTTAACTGCTTTTGGAGCTGATTCTAACCTTTTTCCTAGCTGCTTTTATATCCACATTGACTTGTAGGTGAGGAAATCAGTTCTGATACAAAAAGCATTTATACATAAGGCTATTTCAATTGTTAACCTTGTACATAAGCCCCCCACCCCGATACCGTACCTATAAAAATGCCTCGAACATCATTTTTTGGGTATAACAGTGTTCACAGTCATAAACAAACAAGGTTGCTAATAAAAGCTATTTATAAAACACAAGATTATCCACGCTCAGACTGGCTAATAGGTACAGAAAGCCGCTAGCACATTTGCTGGTCACAAACAAAACAATATAATACATAAATATGCAGCACTTTCATAAATAATTAAAGGTGCACATGAAGTCCATTTTCCTTTAAGAAAAATCACAATCTTAAAGGGTGAGCAGGAATCAGATATCCTGATTAGTGACCGCCACCTCCTACATCAACACACACAGCCTCTTACCGAATGTAGTTGACCACCCTATTAAAGAGGGTCAAACACACACATATGTGGTCCCGACTCCAAAAACAGTCCCTTTCCTCTGCCACCCAGTCATATGCGGTTCCTTCCAGATCCCGACAGATATCTCTCCAACAAGCACCCCGAGGTCTGCAATGTATATGTCTCAATAGAACTAATAAGGCCTCCTCATAGTGTACTATGTTTTAAAGCACAATTTAATTAAAGTATAAAAAGACATTTACATAAGGTCCTGTAAAAATCAGCATTGAATATCCCTTAGGAAAGTTTCCAATGACGTCATATGCCAGGCTCCAACTTACGCATTTCATCATAAGAAAGACGTCAGGGACATGGTCCCTGACAATGTCTTTCTTATGACGAAACGCGTAGTCCTGACAACATCTTTCTCATTGAAAAATGATATACAGTATAAACTCGCACTATGGTGAAAGATATATTAAACTGGAATAAATGTGAAATGACTGCAGCTGCTGTGCACAAGGTGCTAATCGCTTGTAAACATAAAAAATAGATAAATACAGCGCTTGCAACTGTGCAAAAATACAAATGACAAAATCAGATAAAAAATCCAAAAAACATCCATTAAAGAAATAGAGATGCAAATATTGTTTCAATATAATAAAGTGCACTTGTGCTCCAATCTTCTTATAAGTGCTGATGTGCTCCAAATAAACATACTCCATGATGTGGCACACACCCCTCCTGTATCCCTACTTACCAAAGTTAATGGACCCCCCAGCTTTTCAGTCTGAGAGTCAAACAGGCTTGGATCTGGTAGGGAATGGCAGGTCACAAGGGTCCGGTATGGATCTCCCCAGTGTGGCTCTCAGACATTCGGGATGCTCACCAAGCTCAGAATAAAAGTGGGAACCAATTGTGAAGTACTGTAAGGTTAATGTTTATTGCGCAGTAGTAGAAATATTCTTACAGGACAAAAGATAAAAATGGGCATGTAAAGTGCAAGGAGTCTTTCCGGGAACGCCGTATCAGCATGCTTTCCACGGCAACCAGAAGTGACGTCGTTAGAACTGGGAACCTGCGATCTGCCATTCGCTATACCAGATCCAAGCCTGTTTGACCCCCAGACTGAAAATCTGGGGGTCCATTACCTTTGGTAAGTAGGGATAAAGGAGGGATGTATGCCACATCACGGAGTGACTTTATTTGGAGCACATCAGCCAGGGGCGTTGCTAGGTCTACAAAAGATCTGGGGCTAGAGCCCATAGCAGTGAAGTGAAGAAAGTCATACTCTTGAGCAGGCATACACATGTATATAATATACATGTGTGTATATATATATATATATATATATATATATATATATATATATATATAAAAATATTGTTACATATCTGAGTGCAGATCCTCCTTACATCAGGGTCCCCAGAGAGCACCCCTTACATCATGGTGCCCAGAGAGCCCCTTTCTTACATCAGGGTCACCAGAGAGCCCCTTCCTTACATCAGGGTCCCCAAAGAGCCCCTTCCTTACATCAGGGTCCCCAGAGAGCCCCTTCCTTATATCAGGGTCCCCAAAGAGCCCCTTCCTTACATCAGGGTCCACAGAGAGCCTCCCTACATCAGGGTCCACAGAGAGCCCACCCTAACATCAGGGTCCACAGAGAGCCCCGCTTACATCAGGGTCCCCAGAGAGCCTCCCCGTATACCAGGGTCCCCAGATAGCCTCCCCATAAATCAGGGTCCCCAGAGAGCCTCCCTATACATCAGAGTCCCTAGAGAGCCCCCCATACATCAGGGTCCCCAGAGAGCCCCCCTATACACCAGGGTCCCCATAGAGCCTCCCCATACATCAGGGTCCCCAGAGAGCCCCCCTTACATCAGGGTCCCCAGAGAGCCTCCCCATACATCAGGGTGCCCAGAGAGCCTCCCTATACATCAGGGTCCCCAAAGAGCCTCCCTATAAATCAGGGTCCCCAGAGAGCCTCCCCATACATTAGGGTCCCCAGAGAGCCTCCCCAAACATCAGAGAAAGTTCCATGACAGTCACAGCGAGCTAGGAGAGGAGATTGGAGAAGGAGTGCAGGTTCTGGGAGGCACTGGGGATGCCGCTCAGGGTGGTGGTGAGGCCTCATCTTCTCTCTCTCTCTCTCTCACTCCCTCCTGGGCTCTTCCCGGCTGCCCAGGCTTCCCCCTCCCTATTTGAAGATGCCACTGCCCTGCACCCCACCGCCACCGGACCAGCAGCGTCTGCTCCAGTCTAGGACCATGACAAGGGGCTGGGCTCAACTCTTTAGGCCTCACAAGAACTAGCGCAGAGGGGGAGGAAGTGGAACCCTCCTCCGCTTTAAATGCTGGGCAGGGAGGGAGTCGCGGCTGTGATGTCACTGGTTGCTAGACACTAGGCGGCTCTAACAACTAGTAACCAGGAGTAGAGTCAGGAGGAGGCGAAGGAGCTGGAGCCAGCGCTACCGCGGCTCAGTCTGCCTCTGCCTCCTGCATTCCGGACTGGGACATACCTGCTAATTGCAGAACTGCATCCACTCGGTAAGAGACTCAGGGCTATGGGCCCCAGACTCAGGGCTATAGCCCCAATAGCCACCCCCTAGCAATGCCCCTGACATCAGCACTTACAAGAAGATTGGAGCACAAGAACACTTTATTATACAGACAATATTTGCATCTCTATTTTTTATTTGATGTTTTTTGGACTTTTTATCTGATCATTTGTATTTTTGCACAGTTGCAAGCGCTGTACTTATCTATTTGTTAATGTCTCATGACGAAACCCGTAGGGTGGAGCCTAGCGTATGACGTCATTACAGCACCGGAACAAAGCGGATTGTGGCCATTTTTTGGGTGGGAGACTTTCTTAAGGGATATTCAATGCTGATTCAACTGGAGCTTATGTGAGTGTTTTTTTATACTTTAATTAAATTGTGCTTTAAAACATTGTATGGGATGAGGAGGCCTTATTTGTTTCATTGAGAAATATACATTGCGGACCTCAGGAGCTTGTTAGAGAGACAGGGTGGCGGAGGAAGGGGACCGTTTTTGGAGTTGCCTGGGGACTACATAGGTGTGTGTGTTTGACCCTCTTTAATAGGGTGGTCAACTACATTCGGTAAGAGGCTGTGTGTGTTGATGTTGGAGTTGGCCGTCTCTTATCAGAATCTCTGTTCCTACTCACCCCATCAAGTTGTGATTTTTCTTAAAGGAAAATGTACTTTATGTGCACTATTAATTATTTATGAAAGCGCTGCATTTTTATGTTTTATAATAAAAGCTATTTACAGTGACTTCCAAATGTACAAGATTGCAAAAAGGTGAACTTTTCTATAAAACACTTCCCTACAGAAAATACAGTATGTCTCGAGCCCCAGCCTCTGCCAAGAAGATAAAGGAGCCTTGCGGGTATTAGTTTTCTTTCTGCTGTCGATGGGATTCCTCTTGTACAGTTGCTCATCATGAATTACTCTTGACAGTAATTTATGCTGTGCTATAGCTGCTGGTTATATATCCTGTTTTACCAAAATTAGTCATTTGAGAATGCTTTTAAATTATGACCCGCAGTCAGAGTTTTCCTTTTGGTTATGTCTTATTTAGAGGACAATACAGAAATTCCCCAGCACTCGATCCAACTAGCAAACACAAAAGACCTCATTAAACAGTTTCTAACATTTAGGGTCTCTTCACACCAGATGTGGTGGGACTGCGTTGGGTGGTTATTCTAGTACAACCCCATGGCATGACGAGGCAAAATGCCTGGTCTTCTTATCTGCCCAGATGTAGTGGTGTGCGGGCGGTATGCAGTGAAATAAAGTATGGCGTGCAGTACTTTATTTCAGCGCAGTACGAGGCAATCTACTACCTCGCTCCACAAGGCGGCAAAAAAAAAGTTCTTAGAGTTTTTGCCTTTTCTGGCTCCTGGAATAGAAATAAGTGCTTTAGACTTTCTTATTAAATTAAGGTGTCATGCTTCCATTCGGAGCAATTTAGTTTTTCCAAATATCTAATTTTTTACGCACTATCTGGCCCTCTGGAGAAACCCCTTCAATGACAGTTTATGAACAATGGGCACCAGAGGTGGTATTTCTATGGTGTACGGGTCGCTGCTCACCCCGGTTCAGAAACAACCATACATGCTGGCTTGGGAGAGAGACCTTAATGTAGAGGTTGATATGGACTCCTGGTCATTGATGGAAGCTAGCCTTAAAGTTATGACTAGATGGTATTTGGTCCCTACTCACCTGGCCAGGATGTATCCTACGACTTTTGCAGAATGTTTTCAAAATTGCAATCTGAGAGGCTCTATGCTGCATATATGGTGGGAATGCCCTAAACATAGGAATTTCTGGAACAGGGTGTTTTCCATGCTTCGGAAGCTGACTGGCCTGTGTATTGAACAACAGCCCGGTTTAGCGCTACTTAACCACTTGCCGACCGCCAACCGCAGGTTGACGGCGACAAAGTGGTTCGATATCGCAAACCGCCATCATACGACGGCAGCTGCGAGATCGCGCACTGTGAGCGTGTGCGCGCTGCCGGAGGTGCGCCTGCACGCTCACTGTGTTCGGGGAGGGCCAGGGAGCGGGTGCCGCGGACTCGATCACCGCCGGCTACCCGCGATGCCCCCCCCGCACTGAAAGAACGGAGGTCCGTGTAAGTAAACACAGACCTCCGTTCTGTGAGAGGGGGAAGGGCTGTGATCACAGCCTTCCTCTACATGGAAGCTGTGATCACTTCCCTTCCCCAGCTAGGGCAGCCCAAACACAGTTAGAACACGCCCAGGGAACACAGTTAACCCTTAGAGCGCCCCCTGCAGGTTAACCCCTTCACTGCCAATGGCATTTACACAGTAATCAGTGCATTTTTATAGCACTGATCACTGTATAAATGCCAATGGTCCCAAAAAAGTGTCAAAATGATCCGACATGTCTGGCCCCATATCGCAGTACCGCTAAAAATCGCAGATCGCCGCCATTACTTGTAAAAAATAAAAAAAATAAAAACCCCAAAAATGAATTCTCATCATCCGTAAACGCGGCCACTTTTGCGCAAACCAATCAATAAACGCAGATTGCGATTTTTTTTATCGCAAATATGAGGAAGAATATAAATCGGCCAAAACTGATGAAAAAAAAATGGTTTTTTGTATTTTTTTTTGGATTTGTATTTTAGCAAAAAGTAAGAAATTTGTTTTTTTTTGCAAAATTGTCGCTCTTCTTTTGTTTATAGTGGCGATCAGAAAAGACGCAGCGATGATCAAATACCACCAAAAGAAAGCTCTATTTGTGGGAAAAAAAGGACGCAAATTTTGTTTGGGTACAACGTCGCACGACCGCGCCATTGTCAGTTAAAGCGACGCAGCACCGAATCGCAAAAAGGGCTCTGGTCCTAAAGTGTGAAATCCTTCCATGGCTGAAGTGGTTAACGAGTTTCCACCTGAGTGGCCTTGTCCTTTAAAGTGGCTGGTGTACTTAGTTACACTAGCTGCTAAGATCATTATTACAGGGGCATGGAAGTCACCTCCGTATCGTTTAGAATGTTGAAACATAACATTTCGTAGATTATGATACATGAAAAGGTTGCAAGTATTGTCAACGACTGTCAGTTCCTCTTTTAATGCACGCGTGGGAACCTTGGGCAAATTATCTCCATGTTCCTCTCTCTCAGGTCGCCAGTGCTGTAAAGTCTATGGGTTCCACTTCCCCTTCATTGTCCCTCCTCTCTGCCTAGATCTCCCTTTCTTCTCTGTTTTGCCCCCTCTTTCTGACTCCCTTTGCTCCCTCTCCCTCTTTCTTTTTTTTTCTATGTATTTTTATTATACATGGTTTCTTTTTTTTTACTCTTTCTGTTTATGTGATTTTGGCACGCGAGTGCTTATGGTTTTATTTCAGTGCAACGCCTGCTGCCTACTGGGATCATCTGCATGTAATGTTATTAACCACTTCAGCCCCAGAAGAATTTCCCACTTTAGGACCAGAGCACTTTTTGCGATTCGGCGCTGCGTCGCTTTAACTGACAATTGCGTGGTCGTGCGACTTTGTACCCAAACTAAATTTGCGTCCTTTTTTTCCCACAAATAGAGTTTTCTTTTGGTGGTATTTGATCGCCTCTGCGTCATTTCTTATCGCCGCTATAAACAAAAGAAGAGCGACCATTTTGTAAAAAAAAACAAATTTCTTACTTTTTGCTAAAATTCAAATCCAAAAAAAAAATATAAAAAAACATTTTTTTTCACCGTTTTTGGCCGATTTATACTCTTCCTCATATTTGCGATAAAAAAAATTGCAATCGGCGTTTATTGATTGGTTTGCGCAAAAGTGGCCGTGTTTACAGATGGTGAGAATTCATTTCTGGGGTTTTTATTTTTTTTTTATTTTTTACTAGTATTGGCGGCGATCTGCGATTTTTAGCGGTAATGCGATATTGGGGCAGACATGTCGGAACATTTTTGACACTTTTTTGGGACCAATGACATTTATTCAGCGATCAGAAATCAATTGGGGATCGAGGAGGGGAGGGGGTCCAATTGGGGAAGTGACGGTTACTGTAAATATGTCATTAGTCACCTGTAAATTTAAAGACTAGCGACTTATTTACAGTAACCAGGGTTTTTTCACAGTTTTTACAAGGCTGTACAGACGGGGTTATAGCGTAATGGCGATTTTTAGCGTCTAGCGGCGGTTATGATCATTTTTTATTTTTTTTTTATTTTTGGGGTCTTTACTTAAGAGTGGTAGACATTTGTGCCGGTGAAAACGCGTTTGGTTAGTTATTTGCGGCTAACGTTAAAAAAAATAGCGTTTATACTCCTTCTCATATTTAGCCGGTTTTTGCCACTTTTTTTTACAAAAAAATATAAAAAAAAAACCTAAACTTAAAATCGTTTTTCATTCTTTAAACAAAAAAAAATGTTTTA
>BLSH010372939.1:569342-591652 GCA_018402905.1 Glandirana rugosa | reverse complement strand
GGCGGTTCCCCGCTCTGTCAGTAGATCTCTCATGCCCCACTGACAGAGCGGGGAACCGCCGTGTTTACATTGGCGGTTCCCCGTTCTTTCCCTGTAGCCGCTCATCGCGGCTCGCCGGTGGACATCGGGTCCGCCCGAGCCGCGGGCACACTCCCCAGGAGTGCGGCGCGCGCGCCCCCTGGTGGCCAAATGCAGATCGCCGCTTATTTATGCCGATTCGCGCAGGGCTCCCCGACTGCCGCCGTGAAAAGACGGCGCGCGGTGGGGAACCTGTTAAGATGTTATTTTCTTTAATAAGGTTTTCTGTTACTCAAAGTCTCTCACTTATTTGTTGCCACATCTCGTTTCAGTGGTAGAGTTTTTTTTACATAATGAGATTTCTAGACTGCAGTTAGGTTTATGGGTATATGGTTTATCTTATAATGCTGCAAATTTGTATTTTGTACTATGTTACCTGGCACTGCGATGCCCACTTGTTGTTGAGGAGAATGAAAACTCCTCCTACAAGCTTTAACCAGACACTGATAGAAGTCACAAGACTGCTATATACTGCTGATGAGAAAAGGAATTTAGCAGTTTATATTTACTAAAATAATTGCATTTCTGTGTACTGTGGGAGACCAGATATAGTGAATGCAGGGTCCTGGGTTTAGTAACACTTTAAGGTTCACATGCTATCACTTTATTTATGACTTTATTAATAGCAATGTATATTGTAATAATCATATAAGATGTCAGGGTGATATCATACACAATTGCTGGGGATTTTGCTTGGAGCAGGCGTAGGGTAGCAAGATCCATTATAAGAGACCAGAGAAAAAAATAAATAAAACATAAAAATGGATGGGCAGCACAGAAAAACCTAGGACAGTGTGAACAAAATAAACCAAACCCTTCAACGTTCAGACTAAGGAACAGCGATGGTTCATGTTTTATTTTTTTTCGGGGGGGGGGCGGCAATCAAACAACACTCCCCCCGGGTGGCCAGCGGCACATATACAGACCCCCCAGCACCCCCCAGGCTGCCAGCTGCACTTATTCAGCACACCCATGCCACCCCCCCTTCCCAGGCGGCCAGCAACACTTAAAGGCACCGCCACACACCCCCCACCCCTGCCTACCCGCACACCCATTTTCTGCCTGGCATTACCCCATCTTGGTGGCTGGTGACAGGCTGCGCTTCAGGCAGGGGGTGATGGGCGGCAAGCTGTGGCTTAGGCAGCGGCTCCTCTGTCCTCTTATAGAGACGCCATGCGTCTCTTCTCTCCTTCTGCCAGGTTTCGAATAGGATCCCCTGTCCTTTCAGCCATTCGGGTGATGGGTCTCAGACCCACTTCCCGATTGGCCGGGAGGAGGATCAGTGCAGCGATAAGGAATATTCATTTGTTATTGTCACACAACTGGGTGGGCTTTAGACGCAGTGCTCTGCCCCCAGAGCCCACCCTTTTTTGAAGCCAATTAGTGTCTCTGGCTCTAATAATATGCTTCAAAAACACCTCCCCCCCAATTGGAATCCATGCATCCGGCGTCCCTGTATGTAGATCAGGGGTCCAGACGCATGGATTGGGGGGGTTGCCCGTGCGCTCCTAATGCACAGGCTGCAATTGCTAAGGAAGACTTTTCCTTCACTGGTTTTAGTAAGAAATTGCCTGAGGGATGCACAATAGGTGTTAAAGGGACCCAGGTTGTGTACCAGGGCCCTATAGTTTCTAAGTCAGGGTTCCTCCAGAGGTTGATAGGGGTTCCTTGAGCAATAAGCAATTTCTGCCTCTCAGATAAGTTCTCACTGACACCATTGATCTTTTTATCTATCTGTAAGGGGGTAATTCTTCCCAATGACCACAAATGTAGGAAGCATTCTTCCCACTGACCATTACACTAATGTATCATGAGTTATAGCTATAGTAATTTATAGGTTCCCTGAGAACTGAAAATTATTTGAAGGGTTCCTCTGTGTTAAAAAGGATGAAAAAGGCTGCTCTAAGGGCTCATAAACATGGGCAGGCAGGTGATGGTAAAAGCAGGTGGTTGAACCGAAGTTTTACCACCCTCAACCTCCTATCTAAACAAGGACATGCAGCCTCCCTGGGCTGTACACATGCTGCTGATGCTAGGTTGTCCCTGTTGCAACCTATTCAAGGTCCTTTTACCCTACAACCATGTGCAATATATGGGGTTGCGTGCGGTGGTTCAGCCTAATTGAGCGTTAAAACAGAGGGTGAGGAGGTGACATATTGCCTTACATCTGCCTGTCAATTGCCTAATGCAGATCACTTTTCAGAGGGGCAGCAAGGACTGCTGTATGTCTGAGCAATTCCTGAATCTGTTTGAATGATGAAAAGCCAGGGGGTGATTCTACTTTCCAGCATAGACCCTGCTCTAAGTTTTGGCTGCACTAAGCTTTAATAACCACTAGATGGCAGTAAGAGTATAGCAAATGGAAGCAGAGGCTTAGCATAATGTAAGAAGTTGTTACATAGCAACATGACAGATTGTTACATTTAATTAAATGTGACAAAAAAATGTGTAGGATATTCCTCGCTACCTTGTAGGTATTGATATATAAATAATGTGTGTAAGAGGGCTCTTTCTACTAAGGTGTGCATCAGTGTGAAAAGATCCCATATGGACGATCCATATTGTATGTTAAATTTAACAACTTCACCCCCCGGAAGGATTTCCCCTTTTAGGACCAGAGCACTTTTTGCGATTCCGCACTGCGTCGCCTTAGCTGACAATTGCGCGGTCGTGCGACGTTGTACCCAAACTAAATTTGTGTCCTTTTTTCCCCACAAATAGAACTTTCTTTTGGTGGTATTTGATCCCCTCTGCGTCATTTCTGATCACCGTTATAAACAAAAAAGAGCGACAATTTTGCAAAAAAAAAAACATTTTTTCTTACTTTTTGCTAAAATACAAATTTCAAAAAAAAAAAAAAAATATATAAAAAACGATTTTTTTCATAGGTTTTGGCCGGTTTATATTCTTCCTCATATTTTTTGGTAAAAAAAAAATCGCAATCGCCGTTTATTGATTGGTTTGGGCAAAAGTTGCTGCGTTTACGAATGATGAGAATTCATTTATGGGGGTTTATTTTTTAAAATTTTTTACTAGTAATGGCGGTGATCTGCGATTTTTAGTGGTACTGCGATATTGCAGCGGACATGTCGGACCATTTTGACACTTTTTTGGGACCATTGGCAATTATACAGTGATCAGTGCTATGAAAATTCATTGATTACTGTGTAAATGCCATTGGCAGTGAAGGGGTTAACCTGGAGGGGGCGCTCTAAGGGTTAACTGTGTTCCCTCAGTGTGTTCTAACTGTAATAGGGGCTGGGCTGGCAGGGGAGGTGAGTGATCACGCCTTCCATATACAGGAAGCCTGTGATCACAGCCCTTCCCCCTCTGTCAGAATGGAGATCCGTGTTTACTTACACGGACCTCCGCTCTCTCACTGCGGGGGAGCCTCCGGTGGTGTGCACGCTCACAATATTAGTTATCGCGGCCGCGGTCAGGTGATGGCGGTTTGCGATAACGAGCCACTTTGTCGCCGTCAAGCCATGGTGGACGGTCAGCAAGTGGTTAAGTAAAAGAATTAATTAAGTATTGAATGAAATTAAATAAACATTTCAGTGGACTCCGTATATGACAATATGCAAACAGAGAATCAAATACCGTAAATAACATAAATAAAATATCGTAAATAAAAATTCAGCACTAATGTGCACACGGCAACTCTTCACAGTGTAAGGTTAGCAGTTCATCAAAAAAGTTCTTGATAAATGTGCAGATAAAGTGCCAAGTGCTCAATACATTGCTGTGAAATCCTGTGCAATCTGTGCTCCCCTCTTATATTTCCTACACTCACCAGAAGGAAGGGACCTCCATCACAGAAGTCATATGCACCTGGTAGCTGGGACTAGTAGTTCCACGGATCAGATCTCCTCCGGCAGTTAACACCGCTTGCGATGCTCCCAGGATCCAGAAGTAGGGATGGCCACAATGGCAAAGGAGATGAATATAATGTAATATTGTTTTATTGTAGGTTCAAAATCAAAAGTATCCACTTACATTTAAAATCACAATGGTGCAAAAAAAAAAAAACGCCGGACTGGAAGTAGGAACAGACTTACATCTTACTAGCCGGATATGAATTCACCACCCGCGGCCACTGACGCGTTTCGTCCTTCCCACAAGACGTTGTCCTCCATAAGCGCAGGGACACTGGCCCCAACAGGACCACACTCATTACAGGTATTGATATATCGCTGGTCTTGTGATGGGTGGCTGCATACAAATAATCAAATAACGAGAGTATGTTGTTGCACCTAGTGCCCTTATTAGTGTCAGTAAAAATTGTGTAAATGAATACACAAATATAAGAGAAACTGTGAATCATAAATGTGTACTTTGAAAAAAATTGCAAAAAAAATGGCAAAATCGCAATCTCACAATACAACTACATAAAACGAAAAAAGTCCTTAAAAGTGCAACATGTGTATGCAACTCATAAGTGAGTCCATAATATTATCAAAGTATGAAATCTTCCCCCTTAGTGTCCTTAATGAATAGTATTGGTGGATCATATATATATACAGAGTATCTCACAAAAGTGAGTACACCCCTCACATTTTTGTAAATGTTTTATTATATCTTTTCATGTGACAACACTGAAGAAATGACACTTTGCTACAATGTAAAATAGTGAGTGTACATCTTGTATAACAGTGTAAATATGCTGTCCCCTCAAAATAACTCAACACACAGCCATTAATGTCTAAACCACTGGCAACAAAAGTGAGTACACCCCTAAGTGAAAATGTCCAAATTGGGCCCATGTGTCTATATCTTGTGTGGCCACCATTATTTTCCAACACTGCCTTAACCCTCTTGGGCATGGAGTTCACCAGAGCTTCACAGGTTGCCACTGGAGTTCTCTTCCACTCCTCCATGACAACATTAGTTACTACCCTTTGTAAGTATAGCATCCACATATATATTCACTATTCAGTTATAGTCACCTCTGTGGCTGCCTCTGTGGTTTGAACATTTGCAATCCTACACCTGAGCTTCCCTTCACTCCATTGTTTTCTCCATGTCTCCCCAATCTGGGTTTCATAAGGCCTCATGCACACAGGACGTTTTTTGACTGTTTTTCAGCTGCTGTTTTCAGCTGCCGAAGTTTTTTCTACAGTCAATAAACCCTCCATCATGTTATCCTATGTGTTCATGCACACATAGGCTGTTATCAACTGTTTTTAGCAGTGACATTTTTGAGCTGTAAAAAAACCCCAAGAGCTGAGGGTTTTTTTGGACTGTTTTCAGCTGTAAACATGTTCAAACGCTTAAAAACGTCCAAAAACGCTTAAAAACGTCAATCCCCAACGCTTTTGGACGTTTTAGACCAATTGGAAAAAAAAAAAAAAAAAAAAAAAATGCTAGCCTTTTAAAAATGGGAAAAAACATTGGTAATATAACGCTGGTAAAAGCTGAAAACATCCCTGATAAGCTACTGACATTTTTTTGGCTGTTTTTTTAAAGTCCTGTGTGCATGAAGCCTTATACCTCACCACGTTTTCCCACAGTGTCTTTCTTTCTTCCTTTTCCCCATTCATCTCTTTCTCTTTCCTCCTTTTTTCTCTCCTTTTTCCCCTTTTTTCCCTCTTTTTTCCTTTGCCTTTACCTCACTACCTTACATCACCATTCATACACATTGCTTTTTATACACCTTGTTCTAGAATGGAACCCCATTCACTTCACACCGAGACTGCTACCCTCTGGGATTGCCTTTGTGTCTCCAGCCATCTGCATGCTCCTTACCTCAGTTTCTGATATGGGCGCTACTGCCAGCCCAGCTTGTTCCCTCCAGTTTATGTACCTCATACATTAGACTGTATGTAAGTACTGGGACATGCCATCCCCATCAGATTTTTTTCCTTACATCTGGGTTTATCATGGGAATTTCCCACTTTTTTGTTATTGATATACATTGATATAATTTTTTATGTCTTTTCTGTAGACAGTTATAGCATCCACCCCTGAAGAAGTGGTTATTCCCCACAGAAACGTGTTGGAATTTACATGGATGCACTACAATTATATCCCATGGCATGTTATGCCTTATACTCTTACTACCAAATACTTTTTTATGGAGGATGGTCTCATCATCGGACCTCTGTTGGGACACATCATACCCTTTGTTAGTATCACTGTATGGTATTTTTACAGTATTCTATTTTTCTATGTATTTTACCATGGAAGGTGATCTTTTATGCATTATCTATGCTAACAATTATTCATATGGCCTGTAATGGGCCATTGATATGTATTCTCTCCAAGAAACAAGATACTATGCACTTTTTGGAAAAATGCTCTACTATTTATTTATATAGGAGAATAAATATATTTTTGATATCTATATACATTGTTCTTTTCTTGTTCAGCTACTCACCACATGCCTCACTTAAAGTCCCAACCCTCGCTTCTTGTAGCTCCATGATGACATCACAGAGCTGGTGATTGTTAGAGACCTTGCGCTCCTCCACCTCCTGTTTGAGGATGCTCCACAGATGCTCAATAGGGTTTAGGTCTGGAGACATGCTTGGCCAGTCCATCACCTTTACCCTCAGCTTCTTTAGCAAGGCAGTGGTCATCTAGGAGGTGTTATCATGTTGGAATACTGCCCTGTGGCCCAGTCTCCAAAAGGAGGGGATCATGCTCTGCTTCAGTATGTCACAGTACATGTTGGCATTCATGGTTCCCTCAATGAACTGTAGCTACCCAGTGCTGGCAGCACTTATGCAGCCCCAGACCATGACACTCCCACCATCATGCTTGATTGTAGGAATGACACACTTGTCTTTGTAATCCTCACCTGGTTGCTACCACACATGTTTGACACCATCTGAACCAAATAAGTTTATCTTGTTCTCATCAGACCACAGGACATGGTTCCTGTAATCCATGTCCTTAGTATACTTGTCTTCATCAAACTGTTTGCAGGCTTTCTTGGGCTTCCTTCTGGGATGACAGAAATGCAGACCAATTTGATGCAGTGTGTGGCGTATGGTCTGAGCACTGACAGGCTGACCCCCTACCCCTTCAACCTCTGCAGCAATGCTGGCAGCACTCATACGTCTATTTCCCAAAGACAACCTCTGGATATGATGCTGAGCATGTCTTTGGTTGACCATGGTGGGGCCTGTTCTGAGTGGAATCAGTCCTATTAAACTGCTGTATGATCTTGGCCACCGTGCTGCAGGTCAGTTTCAGGGTCTTGGCAATCTTCTTATAGCCTAGGCCATCTTTATGTAGAGCAAAAATAATTTTTTCAGATCCTCAGAGAGTTCTTTGCCACGGGGTGCCATGTTGAACTGCCAGTGACCAGTATGAGAGAGTGGGAGCGATAACACCAAATTTAACACACCTGCTCCCCATTCACACCTGAGACCTTGTAACACTAAGTCACATGACACCAGGGAGGGAAAATGGCTAATTGGGTCCAATTTGGACATTATCACTTAGGGGTGTACTCACTTTTGTTGCCAGCGGTTTAAAGATTAACGGCTGTGTGTTGAATTATTTTGAGGGGACAGCAAATTACACTGTTATACAAGCTGTACACTCACTACTTTACATTGTAGTAAAGTGTCATTTATTCAGTGTTGTCACATGATATAAGATATAATAAAATATTGACAAAAATGAGAGGGGTGTACTCACTTTTGTGAGATACTGTATATGTCAATCGATTGCATAAAATCAAACACTGGTTCCTAAATATATTCTAATAACAATGCAAATAAATGTGAAACATATCACAACAATATGGCATAGTCGCAAAAACACAATATCGCAGCATAAATCGCATAAACGGAAAAATCCTTAAAAGTGCAACATGTATAAGCAGATCAAAAGTGAGTCCATATAAATAATAATCCGTAATCAAAAAGTGCTGGTGTTTCAGTGATCCCCACCACCTCTCAATTAATGTGCTCATCTCTCTTACTAGGTCAAATTTCACCTTCCTATGCTGGGGTATATAGGGTGGGCTCCTCTGATGTCCTCCTCCTCCTCGTTTGTTCCACTGTATATCCAGATACCCTTTCTTTGGTGGGGTGTGTGGCCCTTTAAAACCACAGTTTTTCCTCCATATAAAGATTCATGCAAAAAAGGGGGGTCTTCATGGTGTAGCATTTCAAAATAGCTATTTATTAAAAAAAAGTAGTAACTTACAAAAACAAACAGCTCCTGTAGTCAGCTGGATACAAAGGTTCCCACCTCACTTCCTGTGTGGAGCAGTGTCACCTGACCCTACCCTACGCGTGTCATCACAGTGACGTGACTTCATCAGGGGTGTCATAACTCTTAAACAATTAAACAACACATAAACAATTAAATGTGACATAACACTTTTATGGCATTTTGCACGTTAGATATCTTATCGGAAATGTGGCTGGGGTATTGAATTAAAATTCAAGGAGGTCCATCACTAAGATTTTCTTCCAGCCGAGGTCCAAATCTCAAATTTATACGATAACTCAGAAAAATTGTATGTCTATCAAAAGATGAGAAATGTACAATTTCCTTAGCATTTCAACAGTATTTACCCCCTATCAGAGTGCCCCTATACATCAGGTGTTCCCAGTGGAGTCACTAGGGTTGGTGTCACCTGGTGCAATAAAGCATGGTGTCACCCCCTCCTGTCTAGGCTACCCAGCGCCCTGCAGGCAGTGCAAGGTCACAGGGCGCGCCCCAAACCGGCCCTTATTAATTATATTATAGGGCGGTATATTGACGGTTTAGGTATATATAGTGGCAGGTTGTGGAGGTATAGTGGGTTGGGGTGGTATAATGGCAGTTTGGGGTGGTATAGGGCAGGTTTGGTAATATAGGGCAGGTTGGGATGGTATAGGGCAGTTTGGGGTGGCACAGGGCAGTTTGGGGTGGCATAGGGCAGTTTGGGGTGGCATAGGGCAGGTTGAGTTGGTATAGGGCAGTTTGGGGTGGCGCAGGGCAGTTTGGGGTGGCATAGGGCAGGTTGAGGTGACATAGGGCAGGTTGGGGTGGCATAGGGCAGTTTGGGGTGGCATAGGGCAGGCTGAGTTTGTATAGGGCAGTTTGGGGTGGCATAGGGCAATGTGGGGTGGCATAGGGCAGGTTGAGTTGGTATAGGGCAGTTTGGGGTGGCACAGGAATGTTTAAGGTGGCATAGGGCAGGTTGAGGTGGTATAGGGCAGTTTGGGGTGGCATAGGGCAGGTTGGGGTGGTATAGGCATATGGTAGGTTGTAGTGACAGTGTGCTCAGTCACTTGCCTGCAGATTAATACGCCCGGGCGTGGCTGCTGTGCCCTCGCCTCTTTCTCCTTCTTCAGCCGTGGGATCAGCTAGAATGAAGGAGTCTGGGGGAGGAGTGGAGGAGGCAGCCACACTCCCTGCTCCGCCCACCAACTCCGGCTGATATCAGAGATCCCTGATGGACAGTTTCACTGACTGGGGAGTGATAAAGACCGCCCCCCCCCATCGCATGTACCTGCTCTCTCACCACTCTGCTCGCTCCCATATAGTACAGTCAGTGTGTAGCGGTGGCCCCAGTGTCACCCCTCTGGCGGGTGTCACCCGGGGGGACTGCACCCCCCGCCCCCCCCATAGCTACTCTACTGGGTGTTCCCATCAGATTGCCCTAATAGAGCAGGTGCCCCCATCAGAATATCCCCATCAGAGAGCAGGTGTCTTCATCAGAGTGTCCCCACAGAGCAGGTGTCCCCATCAGAGTGCCTCCATAGAGCAGGTGTCCCCATCAGAGTGCCCCCATAGAGCAGGTGTCCCCATCAGAGTGCCCCCATAGAGCAGGTGTCCCCATCAGAGTGCCCCCATAGAGCAGGTGTCCCCATAAGAGTGCCTCCATAGAGCAGGTGTCCCCATCAGAGTGTCCCCATAGAGCAGGGGTCCCCATCAGAGTGACTCCATAGAGCAGGTGTCCCCATCAGAGTGCCCATGCTTAAATTTCAGTTGTGAACCATCACAGTGCCCCTATAGATTGGTAGAACATCCAGGCCCGGACTAGGACAAAATATAGGCCCAATCATTTTGGACTGAGCAGCCTATTTTTTTTAACCAAAACCTTACTGTGTGAGGAGGACCAAGACTCTTGTGGGCTTATCAGAGGGCAGCACACCAGCACAGCTCCAGAGAAGAAGAATAAAGGCATCTGCCTACACCCATAGTGTATCCTATGCATGTTGTGTATCCTACTCAATGTATGTAGACTGATACATCTTTATTCCTCCTCCGACAGGTTGCTACCAGCCTACTGTCCCTCCATGAACATGGTGTGAACCAGCCCTGTGTCCTGGAGCCCAGTGCCAGAACTTGACTTCACTAACTTGCCTGGCATGGGGGCACTAGCTTGGGCACCTAGATGCAATTGCCCAGCATCTTTTGCAGAGTGCCTGGAGTCGTCCCCAGCCAGCGTCTCTTTGATTTGGGGGGGTTCATGTCCTCAGCTCTGAGGGGTTTATGCTGGGACTTGTAGTCCTTCACTTTTTGGGGGGGTCACATCCCCCAAAAGTGAAGGACTACAAGTCCCAGCATGAACCCGTGAGATCTAAGGATGTGACCGCCTCCTCCCCAAGTGGACACAGACAGCAATAAATGCCTGACAGAGCTTTTAACCCCGGTCAATTAGAAAAAAAAAAGTGTGGGTTGGGGATGAACTTTAATTAAAATAAAAAACAAGAATTTAATGCGCTAAAATGCATCTTTACAACGCAGCAAAATGCATGAAAATTAGTCTCCTTTAAATTCCATCTAACTGCTCACATCTGTGCGCTGTGCTATTTGAAAAGTCCTGCTAGCACCCTGTTTGAAAAACGCACCTGCTATTATAGTCAAGGAAATGCACCAAAAACGCACCTGCTATTATAGTCAATGGAAATGCACCAAAAACGCACCTGTTATTATAGTCAATGGAAATGCACCTGTTATTATAGTCAATGGAAATGAACCAAAAACGCACCTGCTATTATAGTCAATGGAAATGCACCTGTTATTATAGTCAATGGAAATGAACCAAAAACGCACCTGCTATTATAGTCAATGGAAAAGCACCAAAAACGCACCTGCTATTATAGTCAATGGAAATGCACCAAAAACGCACCTGTTATTATAGTCAATGGAAATGCACCTGTTATTATAGTCAATGGAAATGAACCAAAAACGCACCTGCTATTATAGTCAATGGAAAAGCACCAAAAACGCACCTGTTATTATAGTCAATGGAAAAGCACCAAAACGCACCTGTTATTATAGTCAATGGAAAAGCACCAAAACGCACCTGTTATTATAGTCAATGGAAATGCACCTGTTATTATAGTCAATGGAAAAGCACCAAAACGCACCTGTTATTATAGTCAATGGAAATGCACCTGTTATTATAGTCAATGGAAATGCACCTGTTATTATAGTCAATGGAAATGCACCAAAAACGCACCTGCTATTATAGTCAGTGGAAATGTAGCAAAAAGGTTTGTGTCAATTTTTTCCCAAGTGGCCAGGGATTAAAAGGCATGCATTATGCATGGCATTAAATTTTAATGCAATGCATTAAAATAAAAGCCACATATTGCGTTTTTATTGGTTGGCCTCTAGATGGCAGCAGAAGAATAGTAAATAGCTACTATAGAACAATTCATATCCCTAAGCAATCCATGCAGCCGGCAGATGTCATCATAAGACTGCTAGATGTAAAGTCTGACTTTTTCAGATTGTCAATTGTTCATGACCAGTGGGATGAGAAATATAATATATAATAAATGATTTCAGAGTGGAAAATATTTTTTAAACAGCTTGATCCTGCCTGATCAGACACTGGGGTAAAGATTCCAAAAGACATGCTGGCAGGGGCGTTGCTAGGTTGGAAAAAGACCAGTAGCTCTAGCCCGGAAAAATGCGGCGCGAAACGCGCGCTGCGGTGAAAATGGGTGTGGTCTAAACTAAATGGTGGGCTTGGCTTTAGGGGGTGCGGCTCGCGTCTGAGTTGAACGAGGGATGGAGAAAGGAAGAAAGAAAGAGATAGGGAGGAAAGGGAAGAGAAGGAAGGAAAGAAGTCGGGATGGAGGGACAGCAGGCCCAGATCCTACACCCCAATAACAATATGTGTATTCCAGAAAGTTTAACAATCAGCAGATAAAGATACTCCAAACACCTGGTGTTAGCGCTTCAATCATCCCAGCACCATGGTTGTTATTGAAGCGCATTATTACTATAATTACATTGTAATATAAAATGAAATAGTTCAACTCACCAAATGCAGAATTAGTGGGAGCCCTGAGTGTGTCACTTGCCACCATCGCCTGCTACAAAATGCCATCAGGTGCTTCCAGTGGAGTCCCTTCTTACATCAGGTGTCTCCAGCGGAGTCCCTCTTTTCATCAGGTGCCCCCAGCGGAGTCCCTCTATCCATCAGGTGCCCCCAGCGGAGCCCCTCCATCCATCAGGTGCCCCCAGCGGTGTCCCTCCTTCCATCAGGTGCCCCCAGCAGAGCCCCTCCATCCATCAGGTGCCCCCAGCGGAGTCCCTTCTTCCATCAAGTGCCCCCAGCGGAGTCCCTTCTTTCATCAGGTGCCCCCAGCGGAGTCCCTCCTTCCGTCAGGTGCCCCCAGCGGAGTCCCTCCTTCCGTCAGGTGCCCCCAGCAGAGTTCCTCCTTACATCACAGGTGTCCCCCAGCGGAGTGTCCCTCCTTACACAGGTGCCCCCAGCGGAGTCCCTCCTTCCATCAGGTGTCCCCAGCAGAGTTCCTCCTTACATCACAGGTGTCCCCCAGCGGAGTGTCCCTCCCTCAGCGTCACCATGCCCATATGCAGCCATCATGTGCCCATCCCTTCTGTAGCCATCATGTGCCCATCTGTAGCCATCATGTGCCCATCCCATCTGTAGCCATCATGTGCCCATCTGTAGCCTCCCCTTAACAGTGCCCATATGCACCCTCGCCAGTGCGTGGATTAATCACAGCAGATCAGCGGTCTCCCGCTGTGTTACCATAGAGCAGTGCTCTGAAATATCCGGCGGCCCGCCACTGTAGCAAAGCTCCGCCTCCTAGACGCGATAGACGGAACACTGTTTCAATTTCCTGGCATTGGACAGTGTTCCGTCTATCACGTCTAGGAGGCGGAGCTTTGCTACAGTGGCTGGCCGCCGGATATTTCAGAGCACTGCCCTATGGTAACACAGCGGAAGACCGCTGTGATGTGATTAAGGGCAGGGAGGGAAGGAGGTCACTCTGCACAAGAATCGGCCATGGGCACCGCTGCAGCCACAGCTGAAAGCGGCCCCAGGGCAGTCCGGACCTGCCTGCAGCTCTGACAAGCCGCACGCTCGCGGCTCTGAAATACCACGCGCTCGCGGCTCTGACAAGCCGCGCACTCACGGCTCTGGAAAGCCGCCCGCTCGCGGCTCTGACAAGCCGCGTGCTCGCGGCTCTGAGAAGCCGCCCGCTCTGACAAGCCGTTTGCTCACGACTTGATAGAGCGGCGGACCCGCCATTAGGGACCCCTCAGGACACTCGGGGCTATGGGCGTGACATTCGGGGCTGCAGCCCTGATAGCCACCCCCTAGCAACGCCCCTGCATGCTGGTAGGTAAATGAGATGCTGTCCCTCTGGGTCCTTTCACAGCAGATTTGATGTCACCGTTGTTCTCATACAGCTGTCTGTACAAATCAGTGATAGGCCGTGAGTTGTCGGTAGATCTAAAAGTCATTGTTCAATCAGATTATATAGTGTATGGTCAGTTTAATATTAACCGCTACAGAACAGCCCACACTTATACTGCGGCAGAGCGGCCCCGCTGCGCCAAATCACATACATGTACCGAATTTGTTATTTCCAGGTAGGGGTTGCGTGTACGCCTGCTGCCCTGGCTGTGTTGACATTCGCTACAGCACAAACCGATCAGTGGGTCCTGGCCAATGATTTAAGGCAAGATTTAAGGCAAGACCCCGCTGATTGGCTGAGCGAATGACAGAAGAGAGCTCTGTGTAGGTAAACAACACGGAGCTCTTTACAGACAGCTGCTATGCTTCTGTTTTTTTCTCCCCAGGTACATCGCTCATTAAAAGCTGCACATAATACACACAGTAAACATTGTTAGGCACACAGTCAACCCTTTAATTGCCCCTAAATGTTAACCCCTTCATAGCCAGTGTCATTAGTACAGTGCATATTATTAGCACTGATCACTGTATTGGGGTCACCGGTTATGTCAGTGTCAGTTCCCACAAAGTTTCAGTTAGTGTCAGATTGCCCTCCGCACTATCACAGTCCCATTATAAGTCACTGATTATGGCCATTAGCAGTATAAAAGAATAAATAAATAAAGACAACAAAAAAGAGGAAGGTCTGGTGTCACCAGTGACACACCTCCACCCTATACACAACAAATACACAGAAAATCACCCTGGGACTTTATATGAGGTGAGCACCATTTGCTACTAGTAACACAGTAACAGGAGTATGCACAGTTTGAACATTTATTGAAAAATGATCTTACATACATGAATAGCATAACAATTGCTAAGCCAATAAAACACATCATAGTGTAAATTTGCAATGATACATATAAATAGCAAACAGTATGCACAGGCATCTAGTGAACCTGACACGTTTTGTGAGACATAGCTTGCTTTTTCAGGGGTGGATACGTGTGTAATGTATCTATAATAAACAAGAAAAATGTATAACTCAATAATGGTTGTTAAGGTAAATGGTAAGAGGGGTCTAGGGGTAAAAGACCCCATACTCACCATCAGACAAAGTGCCAATTTGCTGAAATCCCAAAAGGCGGTAGCAATGGATGTGTGGCACAGGAGTTGAGGAGAGGAAGCCAACCAGAACCATCACCAGGGGACAACCAGAGGGCAGACATGGCATGGGTGGGATTGTGTGAACCTAGAAGATAAAGATTCCAGTATTATTTTTAATTGGATGTTATATAGCAGAAAGTAAAAAATAATGCTTTTTCAACTTTTCTGTCTTTTTTCATTTATAAAAAAAATAAACAATTAAAAACCCAGTGGTGATCAAACAACACTAAAAGAAAGCTTTATTCGTGTGAAAAAAGTATGCAAATTTAATTTGGGTACAGCGTTGCATGACTGCGCAATTACCAGGTAAAGTAGTGCAGTGATGAATAGCAAAAAATGGCCTGGTCATGGTGGGGTAAAACCTTCTGCAGCTGAAGTGGTTAAAGGGCAATCTAATTACTGACATACTATAAGGGAAGCATTGAATGATTAGCAGGATAAAGGAATCTCTGCTATTGGGGAAGCACCACACATTCCTATAATAAAATATACCCCAGCTTGTTTTAAAGAGTAGTCTCTATGTACTAATTATGGTAAGTAGGTTTATTGTAAGTACATCAGGAAACAGAATGCCAATAAGTTGTTACTGGTACTGCTTCCTACGTAGTCACACAATGGTCTGGGACACACAATGGTTGAGGGCACACACTGGTCACACAATGGTCTGGAGCATGCACTGGTCACACATGCACTGGTCTGGTGAACACATTGGTCACAGAATGGTCTGGAGAACGCATTGGTCACACAATGGTCTGAAGCATACACTGGTCACAAAATGGTCAGGGGCACGCATTGGTCACGCAATGGTCTGGAACACGCTGGCCACACAATGATCTGGAGCAAGCACTGGTCACACAATGGTCTTGAGCACACACTGGTCACACAATGGTCTGGAGCAGTAGGAGCCAATCCATTAGGAGCGCAGGAGCGTGGCCCTCCTAATCCATGCTCCTGGCCCCTAATCTACATACAGGACCTGATTAGAGCCTAAGGCTCTAATTGGCTTCAAGAAAGGGTGGGCTCGGGGTGCAGAGCACTGCGCCTTGAGCCCATCCGGTTGTGTGACAATAGCAAATTAATATTCGCTATTGTCTTCCTGATTCTCCTCCCGGCGATTGGCTGAGAGGAGAAGCGACCATATTGGCCACCGAGGAGGAGATGCAGGGGGAAGCTCCTGAAGCTGCCCGTGACCTAGATGTGGTAAGTGCGGGGCAGGTGGGTGGATGGATGGATGGTCGAGCGATGGGGGACGGGGGGGTTGGGGTTGTGTGTTGTCATTCAGAACAGTACAAGCCCCCAACTAGTTCTCTGGTCTCTCTCCAACACAGTCCCTACAGAATGATGGCAATCATCTGCAGCATTCACTGGTCACACAATGGTCAACAGCACACAGTAGATGCACAATGGTCTGGAGCACACACTGGTCACAAACTGGTCTGGAGCATGCACTGATCACACAATGGTCAGGGTCACACACTGGTCACACAATAGTCTAGTGTACACACTGGTCACACAATGGTCTGGAGTACACGCTGATTACACAATGGTCAGGGGCACACAATGTTCTGGAAAACACTGGTCACACAATGGTCTGGAGCAAGCACTGGTCATGGAATGGTAAAGAGCACACACTGGTCACACAATGGTTTGGAACACACACTGGCCACACAGTGGTCTGGAGCATACACTGGTAAAACAATGGTATGGAGCAAGCACTGGTCACACAATGGTCTGGAGCAAGCACTGGTCACACAATGGTCTGGACCAAGCACTGGTCACACAATGGTCTGGACCAAGCACTGGTCACGCAATGGTCTAGAGCACACACTGGCCATGCAATGGTCTAGAGCACACACTGGTCACACAGTGGTCTTGTGCTCACACTGGCCATGCAATGGTCTAGAGCACACACTGGTCACACAATGGTCTGGAGCAAGCACTGGTCACACAATGGTCTAGTGCAACACACAGGCGACGCAGTCGTCTAGAGCACACAATGGTCAGGAGCAGACACTGGTCACACAATGGTCTGGAGCATGCACTGGTCACACAATGGTCTGGAGCATGCACTGGTTGCACAATAGTCTAAAGCACACACAGGTCATGCAATGGCCTGGAGCATGTACTGGTCACACAATGGTCTGCAGCACACACAAGGTCACACAATAATCAGGGGCACACAGAACTCAAAATATCCATTTCTCAACAAGTATAAAGAAGGGCGATGGCTACAGTGCTGACTGTAGCTCTCCATAGAATGGTCCATAAACTGGGCTTTAGCCTGGGGTGGAGCTGACAGCCAGTGCAAAAAAAAAAGGTCTTTTTGTTTCTCAACCATGCATGGATCTGAATGGAACCAAGCGCTACATGTATTTGGTGTACCTGGGAGATCCAACAAGGATTTTTATTGCTAGTGATACTTCTTCTTCATAGTTTATTGAATTGCATTATCCATGCCCATTTAAAAAAGCAAATATGAGCAAAGTACAGTACTCCAAACCTAAATATGTGTTCAGAACATATTTAGGTTAAAGCCCAACTTCAGGAAGCTTGAAAATTCTTTCTTGCTGAGGCTGTGCCCGCACTGCAAGCGTTAACTGCTCGGTTAGGTCTAGAAAGAAAGATTGCCCCCACCTCCTCCACTACACACGTCCTATGTAAGCCATTTATACAAATTGTTGTAGTATTTCTATGAAGATACATTTTTTAATTGTGACTGCACAACCCCTGTGCAGCACTACTAAGCAGGAAACAGGTGTAGCATATGTAATAAGCAAACATGGCTCCCTCAATACACATATCATTACAAATTATACATAGAAGCAAAACATTTAAAATATACAGACAACACAAACAGAGTTCTTTGAAAAGCTTTCGACCTTGCAAGAAGATAAACTCGAATTTGGACTCTCTGGGTCGAAATTTTTGTTTACCTCTCACCTTTAATTTCTAATCTATAAGTATCTAAACTTCGGGGGTCTCCTTTTCTTCAGAGCCCTCCAGCTCCCTTACAACTGTTTAATTGCATGTCTCTCCTGAAATAAAACGCTTGCCTGCTCATTGTTTGTGATAGTGGAACTTTAGTTCTGCTTAGCTCACAGATGAGAAAACAGCACAAAGAGCACGCTGACAGGAGTGGAGGCCAGAGTGACATAGAGAAGAGCTCATCAATTTGCTGCTCCTCAATCACAAGGTGGGGATTGGAACTGTAAGTAAAACTGGAACTTTAGCAAAGAAAGATAAGTCCCCTCACTTGCTAGACAGCGTTGCGTGTGCAGAGCTGTGTAAATATCAGAACTGGATGAATAGAAAATCGTATCAATTGGCAGATAATTTCACCAGTGTATTGTGCTGTTTGCCTGTGCATGTACACTTTGTTCTTGCCCCATATGTGACGGATTCTATTTTTTTATTTTAGTAAACGGATTTTGGCCTTATACACATTTTATACTTTGTGCTGTTTTTCAGGTGTTTGAGTTTTGTCCATGCTCAGACTTTGTGAAAATGTAGACTGGTATAACAGGATTTGTTCATTAAAATTCCTCCGTCATTCAGAGATGGGGTGATGTGATATATGAGGAAGACTTCAGGCCAAATACAGCTTTCCCAAAATATAAGGTTTACATTCTAACCTTTCACCAGCACTGCCGTACCAAGAAAGGCTGGTACAAGGACATGCGATAATCAATCAGATCGTGCAATATTTTCACAAATTTCCAGGTAGGGGTGTCTGAAGGTTAAATAACACCATGATTTTGTTTCTGCTCCTCTGCGGTTTCCTATGAAATGGCGAGCCTGCCCAGAACTGGAATACACTGCTATTACCCTTGTATTTATATGACTCTGGAACTTCCGATCTCCACGCTTAAGTTTCCAGCCGGTATAGCTACTGTGGCAGAAAAAGTCTTCTTGTTGGATGTTTTATTCATTCTAATAAAATTGATACTAAGATGAGTGCAAAAGATAAAAGAGAATTAACTCAAAGTAGGCCAAACTCCAAGGTGTGAGGGACAGGCCTGAGTTGTGTTGGGGAGATCAGAGGCATTGCACTTTATCGAGTGCTCCCAGTAGAGGCAAATGTTGGCATGTTCAAAATGTGGTCAACCACGTAGATGTATTGCCTGTAAGCAACCCTTACCATATTTTCATGCCACTGCCAGCAAGCAATTTCTCTCCACTTAACACACTTTGCACAGCCACTGCAGGCAAGCAATAGGCGCAAAGTTAGAAGATGCTGCTTTATGCATTGACATACCTCCATAGGTCTAGTTTGTCTAGACAATATGGTCAACTGCTGATTTAGCACCGGCAGATTAACGCTTCAAAAGGACACAAAATTTAAATTGAAATGCAAATTTACTTCAGATTTGTGCAGTATTGGAGGATTTTTTACAGTCTTTTGAAGTGTAAGAAGACAATGATTTTCCAAGGCCCTATCTCTTCAAGGGTTGGATACTGACTGAAGGAACATAGAAGAATGAGATAGTCTAGAGCAGGGATATGCAATTAGCGGACCTCCAGATGTTGCAGAACTACAAATCCCATGAGGCATAGCAAGACTCTGACAGCCACAAGCATGACACCTAGAGGCAGAGGCATGATGGGACTTTGCAACAGCTGGAGGTCCGCTAATTGCATATCCCTGGTCTAGAGTCTAGCTAGGGCTGACCTAACACTAAACAGGGCCACCCCACTGGGACTGGAGTACTCTGGCAGCAATTGAGGATGGCTCCTCACAGTAGCTGGGTCTTGACGAGAAGCTGCATGGTATTGGTTCTGGCATGATTACCCGCACACCAGCGGAGGACTTCTCAGCCGGCTGCAGATCTTAGCTACCTCTGCCTTATCAGGAGTGGCCTCTCTGAGACTTTGAGGGAGGGAAGCTGAGGAACGTATCTTCCTTGGGCAGGTCCAGGAACCCAGAGGGTTGCGGGAAAGGGAATTAGAGGCATTGAGAGTAAATGGGTTCTCTGCTATGCTGCCATCTTTGTGTAGCCATTGTGTAGCAGCATCCTCTCACCGATTTCAGCCACTGCCAGACAGCATCCCACATCTGCAGCCAAAGACTGCTGCATCCCCCCTTTCACAGCTATACACAGCCAGGCAGCACAACCTACCCCTTCTTGCAAAAACACATGCATAGTGCTACCACAGTGCCATTATCCAGCCCCCTCATAAAATTCCCAATATATGTCTTTTAGGCTCAGTTGAATGGCTTGTGTTTGAGGGCACACAATAGAGTTGTGATGGTGGGCTGCTGGGCTTCCTTTTGGTCAGAATATTCACATGAAATGGCAGGGGTAAGCAGGCATTGCAGGCAATTTATAGTGGTGAAACTGGGGAGGTAATACAGTATCTCACAAAAGTCCCCAATCTTTTACATTGTACTTCCTTATACACAGTGTGCCCTATAAAAGGAGATGGGCATTAAGGTATACAGTATCTCACAAAAGTAAGTACAACCCTTACATTTTTGTAAATATTTTATTCTATCTTTTCATGTGACAACACTGAAGAAATGACACTTTGCTACAATGTAAAGTAGTGAGTGTACAGCTTGTATAACAGTGTACATTTGCTGTCCCCTCAAAATAACTCAACACACAGCCATTAATGTCTAAACCGCTGGCAACAAAAGTGAGTACACCCCTAAGTGAAAATGTTCAAATTGGGACTAAATAGCCATTTTCCCTCCCCGGTGTCAAGTGACTCGTTAGTGTTACAAGGTCTCAGGTGTGAATGGGGAGCAGGTGTGTTAAATTTGGTGTTATCACTCTCACTCCCTCATACTGGTCACTGGAAGTTCAACGTGGCACCTCATGGCAAATAACTCTCCAAGGATCTGAAAAAAAGAATTGTTGCTCTACATAAAGATGCCCTAGGCTATAAGAAAATTGGCAAGGCCCTGAAACTGAGCTGCAGCACGGTGGCCAAGACCATACATCGGTTTAACAGGACAGGTTCCACTCAGAACAGGCCTCACCATGGTCGACCAAAGAAGTTGAGTGCACGTGCTCAGTGTCATATCCAGAGGTTGTCTTTGGGAAATAGACGTATGAGTGCTGCCAGCATTGCTGCAGAGGTTGAAGGGGTGGGGGGTCAGCAATGCTGGTCCCAGAAGAAAGCCTCTTCTAAAGTTGATGCACAAGAAAGCCTGCAAACAGTTTGCTGAAGACAAGTAGACTAAGGACATGGATTACTGGAACCATGTCCCGTGGTCTGATGAGACCAAGATAAACTTATTTGGTTCAGATGGTGTCAAGCGTGTGTGGCGGAAACCAGCTAAGGAGTACAAAGACAAGTGTGTCTGTAAGCACCGTCTTTTCAGATGAAATATTTCTGTGGAGTTCTCCTGTTTACTTCTTTGTTCATGGTTCCGTTTTGATTCTCTGCCCTGAAACTGATTTATAGGAACTGAAGCTAAATTGTTTTGACCAAGTAGGGTACATTTTTCCAATTAAGAAATTGGGTTGGTTCCTCTGGCTTATAGCTTATAGCCCCACTCTTGCACCACTAAATCAGGCTCAGTAGAATCCAATTAGTTGTGTGGCTACAGAAGAAATCTAGGTTTGTCAATCAAGGACAACGGACAACAATTTAGCAAGCCAAGGAACCTAAAAATGGAGCAAATGTTACAGGCAGAAATCAATAATGTTTCATTTTTCGGTTACCGTGACTTTCACTGGTTGTTATAGTTCATTATAGGGACATTGTAGAATTAATTTAAATAAAGCAGCCTTTCTCAGCCTTTTAAACATGAAGGAACCCTTGAAACATTTTTAACATCTCAAGGAACCCCTACTAATAATTACAACAGCTACAGCACATGGAAAATTATTGTAATGGTTGAGCAATAATAAAAGAATAAAGAATGTGACATACTTAGTGTATTTAAAACCCAGGGCTGCTCTATACAACAACATGTTTTCAGTAATTATAATAAAACGGATAATTATGGTCAGCAAAAAAAGTGAAAATTATATTGTTCGCTCACATTGGTGCTTTAACCACTTCAGCCCCGGAAGAATTTTGCACTTTAGGACCAGAGCACTTTTTGCAATTCGGCGCTGCGTCGCTTTAACTGACAATTGCGCGGTCGTGCGACGTTGTTTTCGCTGCGTCGCGGCTTAACGTTTTTCACGAGACCAGGATTTCACGTTTTAAGAAGGCCCCGACTTCACCAATTTCGTGGTTACACTCGCTTGTTATATTAAAAGTGAAAAAAACGACTGGTATTAATAGGCAAAATAATATTAATGACTTTTGTACAACAACATATCTCGTCGGGACCCAAAATTTATGTGATTCATACAGTGTAAGAAATAAGAAAATAATAACGAGTTGGTAATGTTATTAAAAGGTACACGACATCGACAACATTAATAATCATCCCCAAGGAACTCTACAATTTTTACAAAGTTCCCAAGGAAGTACAAATTTTCCGACT
>BLSH010372939.1:536768-569332 GCA_018402905.1 Glandirana rugosa | reverse complement strand
AATGACATTTATTCAGCGATCAGAAATTTAAATGTCCACTGATTACTGTATAAATGTCATTGGCAGTGAAGGGGTTAACCTGGGGGGGGGGAGCTAGGGGTTAACTGTGTTCCCTGGGTGTGTTCTTACTGTGGGGGGGTTGGGCTAACATGGGCATGAGAGATCTAACTGATCCCAGTGACAGGGATCAGTAGATCTCTCATGCCCCACTGACAGGGCGGGGAACCGCCGTGTTTACATCGGCGGTTCCCCGTTCTTTCCCTGTAGCCGCTCATCGCGGCTCGCCGGCGGACATCGGGTCCGCCCGAGCCGCGGGCACACTCCCCAGGAGTGCGGCGGGTGCGCGCGCGCGCCCCCTGGTGGCCAAATGCGAATCGCCGCTTATTTACGGCGATTCGCGCAGGGCTCCCCGACTGCCGCCGTGCAAAGACGGCGCGCGGTCGGGAACCAGTTAAGAAAAAACACCCTCTTATATTGGTGATCAGTGTAAGGCCTATTATCTTAGTGGTCAGTGTAGGACCCCATTACAGTGGGAGAGGTGCCCCATTACTCTGGGGGTCCATTAGAATTGCTCCCTTACTTTACTAGTCAGTGGAGAAATGCCCTCTACATTACTAGTCAGTAGGGATGGGCCCGATGTTCAAGTCAAACGTAAGTTTGTTTGGGCGCTCGTGGGACATTCACCCACCAATGAGCGCCCCATAATGCACTCTGAGATCTCAGTGCATTGAAGGCTGCTGATTGGCTAAAGCATATACCTGACCTGTATGCTTTGGCCAATCACAGCGCAATGTGCTGTGAGAGCCATGATTGGCTAAGTCCACACCCCACACTATATAAGGCTGCTTACCCAGCAGCCGTGTATAGTGTATATGAATAGAGATTGTTGTGCGGTCAGTCAGTGTAGAATATATAATGTAATGTAGAGAATATATAATACAGTATAGTGTAGAGAATATATAAAGCATCCGCCCACCCACCCACCCATGTTGAGGGCATGTGGCCTGGTATGGTTCAAGGGGGGGCGCTTGCTCATCCCCCCATCCCGACCTTCCAGGCTGCATGCTCGAATAAGGGCTTGGTATGGACTGGGGGGGGACCCCTGAATAAGGGCCTGGTATGGACTGGGGGGTGGCCCATGCCGTTTTTTAAATATGTATTGCTGGGAGCCAGCAATACATTACAGCTGCAGGCAGGTTTAAATGACATTCTTGCCTAGAAATGTCATTATTGCTGCAGCATGTTCTGTACATCGCACAGATGTGCCACTTTACAGGCAGACTAAGGGGACTCCCCCGGCATGATATTTAAAGGAATATTTCATTTTTATTGTTTCACTTTAAGCATAATTAAAATCACTGCTCCTTTAAAAACAAACATTTTAAAAACTTTTTTTTGCATTGATACATGTCTCCCACGGCAGTACCCGGGTCCCCATATGCTTTTTATGGCAATAACTTGTATATAAGCCAGGGGCGTATCATGAGTGGTCCCGTGTGCAAGATAAAAAGTGGGCCCCAGGTATGGGGAAAAAAATGAGTGATAATTGGGCGTGGCTTAAATTACGCTAAATATTGGGCGTGGCTAAAGGGGGTGTGGTTTAATAGAACCTGAGATGACTTGCATGCAGTAATGTTAAATAGGGAATGTACATTGCGGAGTGTATGGCGGTGGGTAGTATGTGCAGGAGAGGAGTGGGGTGTGTTTGGTGGTGGATAGTATGTGCAGGAGAGGAGTGTGGTGTGTATGGAGGTGGGTGATATGTGCAGGGAGAGGGGTATGGAGTGTATGGAGATGGGAAGTATGTGCAGAAGAGGAGTGTGGAGTGTATGGAAGTGGGTAGTATGTGCAGAAGAGGAGTGTGCAGTGTATGGAGGTGGGTAGAATGTGCAGGTGAGGAGTGTAGAGTGTATGGAGGTGGGTAGAATGTGCAGGAGAGGTGTGGGGAGCGTATGTAGGTGGGAAGAATGTGCAGGTGAGGAGTGTACAGTGGATGTTGTCAGTAGTTCTTTATTTTTCTTTATTTTTTTTTAATTTTTACAACTTAATTTTTTAGTTTTTTTTTCCTTCATTTTTTCAAAAGGTTTTTTGGAGGCCAGTGGATGGTGTCAGTAATGCAGTGGATTGTGTCACTAGGGCAGTGGATGGTGTCAGTAGAGCAATGGACAATGTCAGAATTTTTTTTTTTCACATTTTATTAATTTTTTTTTTTTAATTATTTTTTGTATTATTTTTGTTCACAATGATTTGGGGGGGGGGGGGGGTTGGACAATGTCAGTAGGGCAGTGGACGGTGTCAGTAGTTTTTTTATCTTATTAGCTATTATTTTTTTACAATTTAGGGTGGTGTCGGTAGGGCAGACGTTGGTGTCAGTTTTTTATCTTTATGTATTTTTATTTTTACAATTTAATTTGTTTTTATTTTTTTTTTCTTGGGGGGGGGGGGATGGACAGTTTCGGCAGGGCGGAGTGGGGGGAGGTGTCAGTATTTTTTAAATTTTTTTATTTCTTTATAATGATATTTTTTTATAATTTTATTTACAATTTCTTTTTTTTTTTAATCAGCATTGAAGATGAATGGACAGAAGACAGCAGCTCCTGCCCATTCATAAACTGAAGCAGAGTAACACACAGTTTACTCTGCTCAGTTATCATCACAGGACAGGGGATCGATCAGTAACGAACGCTTTCAATGTCCAATTCAGACAAGGAAGGAACCAGTAAATTACATATTTACCGGCCCTTCCTCCCCTCTCCATCCTGACATATCACCCCCGCAGCCGGCGGGAGAGGAGGGGGACAAGGGGGGGGGGGGTGGCAGAGGAGGACACAGTGGCCGGGGAAGAACGGGGGGAGCGGAGGAAAACAGGGAGTGGAGAAGAACAGGGGGAGCGAAAGAAAAAAGGAGAACGGGAAGGAGGACACAATGGGCTGGCAAGAATGGTGGGGGGGGGGGTTTCGGAGCGGAGGAGAGCGGAGGAGCGCAGAAGGAGGTGAACGGGGAGCGCAGGAAAGAAGGAAAATGGGAAGGAGGACACAGTGGGCTGGGAGAGAACACGGGGAGCGGAGAAGGAGAATGGAAGGAGGGAAGGAGGACACGTCGGGCTGGGAAAGAACACAGGGAGTGGAAGAAGAGAATGGGAGGAGGAGGACACAGAGATCGGTGCAGCGGGAGGGACAGCTGTAAGCACTGATAGTCGCGGGAGGGAGAGGAGGACAAGCAGCTGTCATGCAGGGAAATCGGTGCTTACAGCTGTCCTCCTGCTGCACAGATCTTTCCGGCTGTCAAGGGACAATCATCCATGTGTGCGGGGTGGGTCACAGTGGGCCCCCCTTAGAGGCCCGTGTGCAGTGAACACCCTGCACACATGGATGAATCATCACTGATATAAGCCTTTAAAATGAGGACTTTTGATTTTTCATGCTCGTGTCCCATAGACTTTAATAGAGTTTGCATGTTTGCTAGAACATCTGTTCAAGATGTTCTGGTGCAAACTGAATTGGGGGTGGGGGGGGGGTTTCGGGCCATCCCTACTAGCCAGTGGAAAAGTGCCCTCTTACATTGTTGATCAGTTGCAGGGGTGCCTGCTTACTCTGGTGGTCCGTGAAGAAGTGCCCCCTTACATTCACAAAGTATAAAGCCGGCCACTAGGTGTACTCTCAATAAAGAAATCCTTTTATGGGCTACATATTGAATAGCACAGCATCAAAAATACAACGCGTTTCGGCTTATACAGCCGTCCTCATAGCATACTATGCATACTGTTGCATTTTTGATGCTGTGTCATATTATATGTAGCCAATAAAAGGATTTCTTTATTGAGAGTACACCTAATGGCCGGCTTTATACTTTGTGGACTTTGGAAGATGAAGGCCTGAGCACTGGTCTCCAGCGTCTGAATCTTGAATATAGCAGTCAAGCTAGGGTAAAGTTGGTTGCCCCCTTACATTGGTAGCCAGTGGAGAAAGATCCCTTACATTGGTAACCAGTGGAGAAAGATCCCTTACATTGGTAGCCAGTGGAGAAGGATCCCTTACATTGGTCGCCAATGGAGAAAGATCCCTTACATTGATAACCAGTGGAGAAGGATCCCTTACATTGGTAGCCTGCGGAGAAAGATCCCTTACATTGGTAGCTAGTGGAGAAAGATCTATTATATTTGTAGCCAGTGGAGAAAGATCGCTTACATTGGTAGCCAGTGGAGAAAGATCTCTTATATTTGTAGCCAGTGGAGAAAGATCTTTTACATTGGTAGCCAGTGGAGAAAGATCTCTTATATTTGTAGCCAGTGGAGAAAGATCCCTTACATTGATAGCCAGTGGAGAAGGGTCCCTTACATTGGTAGCCAGTGAAGAAAGATCCCTTACATTGATAACCAGCGGAGAAGGATCCCTTACATTAGCAGCCAGTGAAGAAAGATCCCTTACGTTGATAACCAGTGGAGAAGGATCCCTTACATTGGTAGCCTGCGGAGAAAGATCCCTTACATTGGTAGCCAGTGGAGAAAGATCGCTTACATTGGTAGCCAGTGGAGAATTATCTCTTACATTTGTAGACAGTGGAGAAAGATCTCATACATTGGTAGCCAGTGGAGAAAGATCGCTTACACTGGTAGCCAGTGGAGAATTATCTCTTACATTTGTAGACAGTGGAGAAAGATCTCATACATTGGTAGCCAGCGGAGAAAGATCTCCTCTACTGGTACACCGTGGAAGGATGGCCCTGTTATTCTGGAGGAAAGGGGGAAGCATGCTCCCTTACGGATTGATAAAAAGATAATAGGCATCAGTGGTTATTTACTAGAGATTCAGAAATTGCTCATAGCTTAGGGCAGTGGTTCTCAGTCCTCAAGTACCCCCAACGGGCCATGTTTTCAGGATTTCCTTTACTTTGCACAGCTGCTTTAAATCAATATCAATGACATGGTATTGATAAGAGCTATTTTATTTAAGGGAGGTTTCCAAAACATGGCCCGTTGGGGGTACTTGAGAACTGAGGTTGGGAACCACTGGCTTAGGGAACCCCTAGAAACCATTGAAGGACCCCTGGTTGAGAAAGGCTGGTATAGAATGAGCATGAAATCAACAGAGAGCTTTGCACTTTTGCTTTAGTATAGCTACAATATTTAATACAATATCTGTAGTAAATTGTAAGGGTTACATAAAATAGTTCCTAAACTTTGCTACGTGTGGTATGTCAGGAGGCTTGTCTAGCTGATCTGTGTAAACCTGTTTAATATAGGAGGTATTCATACTGTGAGTCACATTGCTGGAGGGAGAAACTCACACAAAAAAAAAGAAAAAAAAAGAGAAATGCAACTTAACTCTAGCAGTATTCGAATGTAAACGTATGGTGTGGCAACAACTAGAATTTTCTAAGTTGACTGACCATATTTTATCATACTTAGATACTAGGAGATGTACCTTATCATGCATTAGAGTATGAGCTAAGCAACATTACCTTCTGCTAAGTATAAGGATAGGTATATACTGTGTATAAATACCCCCCCCCCCCACCAGGATAAGGCACCTCAAAGGCAGTATAAAATATTAAAATATAACTGATTTGAAATCAAAAGTACAAAAAACAGTACAAACCCATTGACCGAGTCAGTCAGCTACCCTTTGAGGGAAAATTAGGTGAGAGGGTCCCTTTTTGGGACACTGGAGTGGGGGGTGGGTTTCCCTGAGTGTGAGACTTGCTTGAGAGGGAGGGAGGGAGGGGTCGGGGATGTTTGGGGGCTGGGGCCCCCCTCATTGGGTAGCTGACTGACTCGGTCAATGGATTTGTACTGTTTTTTTGTGCTTTTGATGTCCAATAAATTATATTTTATACCGCAATAGTAGCCTTTGAGGTGCTTTATCCTGGTGTTTTTTTTTTATATATGCATGGCTTTTTGGATGCGCCTCCCCTAATTAGTGGTGTGGCACTAAAGGGTATTTCCGCTTCCAGGACTCTGTTTTGGTTGGGTTTTTTGTAATATACTGCATATAAGGTGCAGACACAGGCATTGTTTAACTACCCTTAGTCGCGACCCCCCCCCCCTCCATGCTACCTGAACCTAAGATCAGTGGGTGACCCTGTGCAGGGGCTACACTATGGGATTGATTTACTAAAACTGGAGAGTGCAAAATCTGGTGCATGGTAGCCAATCAGCTTCTAACTTCAATGTGTTCAATAAAGCTTTGACAAAAAAGGAAGCTGATTGGTTTTTATGCAGAGCTGCACCAAAGTTTGCACTCTTCATTTTTAGCAAACCAAACCCCCGTGTCTCACCCTACAGACATGCAAGTAGACAGTCCTCTATTGGGGTCTATCCAGTTTAGAAAGTGCAGTACCATTCTTCCCCATAGGCTAAAAAAAGAACAGTAGTGCTGCCTTGCATAGGCTGCAGCTTCTGTACTGGGTCACCCCAACTGATCTAATGTGAAATGGGGTACAGGTAGTATGGGGAGGGGAACTGTTAGGCTTAGGTTAGTTAAATGATACCTATCCTTTAAAGAGCAACCATAACATCAAGGGACCCATGGATAGCAGCCACCCTAGGTGTATACTCACATCACATTAGGTACCCTTTACATTATCTGATTGAGCCTCATGTAAGCTACTCAGTCTTAACCAAAAAAGGTCCAATTTTATTAAATGTTAGCAACAAGGGGCTGACCAGTTGTAGTCTGGGAAATAACAAGGATCTAGTTCAGATTTTCCCGCAGAGCCTATTTGCTTCTGATTAGGCTTCAAGTGGCCCAATTTGTGCTCTCATGGTCTCCATATTGCAAAAATGCTCCTAGATTCAATTGACCATTAAACATACATAACAAGCTGGTGTATATGCGTAACCCAGTTGCTGCAGGCAGGTGCAAAGTTTTTTTCTGGAGAATTCACAAAGTATGTTATAGACACCCTTTAGAATTCTGTCGGGACACAGCACTTAAATTGCCAGTGCTCGCGCCCAATTCACATACCTGTCAAGTACATCAATCTGCCGATGCTGTAGAGGTTGGAGTGTCTATACTGGACCCTCCTTCCTCAGTGCACTAATTCCCTTGTGCATAGGGTTGCCACCTCATCCCTTTAAACCCAAACACATATGAATTACACAGGTTCTGAGGCTAATTTAATGCAGATGGGGCACTAAGTGAGTTTAATTACCACCTTAATCAGCCACAGAACCTGTGTAATTAATATGTGTTTGGGTATAAAGGGATGAGGTGGCAACTCTACTTGTGTACCCGCACAGGGCCAGATTAACATAGGGGCTATTGGAGCTGCAGCTCCTGGCCCCTACCTTAATATAGGCCCAGCCGCCCAAGAACTTCCCCCTGGCACCACGGTGCCACTGCTGGCCACCACTGCCCAGTGTCCACTGCTTTGAAAATTATTGGTTTCTTGGACCGCCTAGCATCCTAGCAACCAATCAAGTGCAAGCACAGGCCCCGGCAAAGGAGGAGGATTTAACATCTTCAGCACCAGGCCCATGATGCTCTTAATCCAGCCCTGTCCCCGCAGTTTCCATTCAGGTTACCCGGTATTTCCAATAGACTTCTATCAAATTGGGTATTTCTGGAGCGTTTTCTGAAAGAGCAGCATAAGTCGTGCATGCTACATCTTTGGTGCGCTTTCAGAAAATGCACCAAAAACACCCCATCTAATAGACGTCTATGGGAAAAAGCGAGAAACCCCCACTAAAACTGTGGGTACGCTGTGCTGCATCCGTGCTGCAGGGAAATCACAGCAGGGCAGTGTGGGCCACCTATAGAGGTGGATACAGATTCAGCGGTTGCAAGGACACAGTCACATGCCAAAATTTGATATGCATGCACAGACAATGTGCATTCGCTCCTGGTGCACGTCAAATTTTGACATGCAGCTGCGTCCACCTCTATTGGATGCATGCTCACATCTCGGGGCGGATGCAGGCGCATGCAGAATGGATGTCAACACCCATCTGAACAAAGCCTAATGGTTGTGCAGCAATCTCAGAACTGGCTGCAGATAGCGAGACTCTGCAGCATTCAGCAAGCAAAGCCAAAACTAGTAACTGCTTCCTGCAAGGAGAGTGCATTGAAAATGAAGTTAGTGTAGTGGTGGTCAAACATAATTTTCAGTTTTAAACTAGCTTTTATCAGGCATACAGTTTTAGATATAAAATTGACATCTTCTCTATAGCAGAGCAACATAAAAGATAAAAATAAAGCCTATCCTGTTTGGCACTAGTTACACAAGTCCATTACTACCAATTGAAAGGACCTTGTACCTAGATCCCTAATAAGCAGAGGTCAAAGTTGCCACCACATAGTGTCTGTCTGGAGGGAAGCATACTCTGGCTCCTGGGTTCCTAGAGTTTTAAAAAGACTTATATGAAGGCATATGATCCGAGCTGTGGCCTAACTGTACTTGATTACACTAGGTTCTCAGATACACACCACTTCCTTTCCTTGCCAGATTGACTCTCCTTATACTTCCACCGCACACGGTACTTTGGAGCAAATTAAGATTGTTAGCAGGTACCCTTTTGCCACAGGTCTCTCTTTCTTTACAAATTCTGCCATCCTCCTGCATGCACCACCGCAACCTTTCAAAGATCCTAGGTCCTCCTACCCCCTTCCTTGTGACAGTACATGGGCCTGGCACTTGATCACATAGGCCCCAAGCACTTCTTTCTAGGATGTAGAATAAGTTTCACAGACACCGAGGAAAGGCAAGATGGATGCCAAGAGAACAATCAGAACTTTTATTTACATTGGATGATCTTTTAAATTAGGTGAAACATACAGGACTATCTGTTCCGACTCTCCTATGTGATATTTAGAGGTGAATGTACCTGTATGTGATACAAATAACATAATAAAGAGTAGATATTAATATATATATATATGTAGTATAAAGAGACCTAGCTGTGATTGGAATTGATACAGCTTGCTGTGTGTGTGGGAGCAACAATAAGTCCAGAGTAAACACGGTGTGTTTGTGTGTTGCTAATGCTATGATAGTGGAATCTGCCCCGGGGATTTGGGTGTGGGTGCGCCGTCTTTGGCTGACATATCTGTACGAGTCTGGGCTGGGCCCTGAGGGATGGGCGCAACAGGAATGCGAGTGATCAGCATTTTTCTCGAGAGCTGACAACACCTCAAGTTCTGGCAGGACTTGTGAGAATCTTCTTTATGTTGTCCAGACCTCACAAGAGCCTGGTCAAAAGATTCCTTAGTGCACATAAAGCCCCTTTAAAATAACAATAATTGAAATCACAGTGACTATCCCTCTTGAGTTTTTCATATTTTTGTAATTTCAGAATTGGACTTTAAGTAGAGTTCCAATCATTTTAAATTCAATGGCTGCTTGCAGCCCAGTTTGGCATATGATGCTTGTTGAGTTTATAACTTATTGAATACTAAATTCAGGACAATGCAAATTCGGTGGGTGCAGCTATGCATTTCTTTTTTTGTAAATGCACCCTAAGGGGTTGACTTACTAAAGGCAAATAGACTGTGCACTTTGCAAAGTGCAGTTGCACTCTGCAAGAGCAGTTGTTCCAGAGCTTAGTAAATGAGCAGAAGCTTTGCTGACTTCCATCATCCAATCACACTCAAGCAAAAATGCTGTTTTTTTTTTATTTTTCTTGCATGTGATTGGGTATTCTTTGTAAAGTAAAGCTTTACCTCATTTATTAAGCTCTGGAGCAACTGCACTTGCAGAGTGCACAGTCTATTTGCCTTTAGTAAATCAACCCCTAACTGCCCGTTCACACAGGGGCGACTTGCGATCCGACTTGAGTTGCCTCAAGTCGCTTGACATTTGAAATCCCATTGAAATGAATGGGAGCCGTCTTAATATACACGACTGAAGTTGCTCCGACTTCAAGGCGACTTCTGAAAAGGTTCCTGTACTATTTATAGGCGACTTCTATCCGACTTGTGCCCATAGGATTCAATAGAAGTCGCCTCCAAGTCGGACCCCCATCTACATGGAAGCGACTTTACAGTTAAAAGAATAGAATTTATTTTTAGGCAGCCCCCTCCCTCCCTTCTCTGATTGGTCAAGGCAAAGTTGCCTGGCAAAAGTCGTGTTGTAAAGTCGCCTGAGGTCCTTGAAGTCACGCTGAAAGTCTCGCTGAAATCGCCTAGCGAAGTCGTGCCAAAGTCGTGTCGCCCCTATGTGAATGCAGGCTAAGTGTCTGCGGAGGTGTGCACTGAAGTGCCTGCATGGGCAGCCAACATATTCAATTTAGACCAGTCTTTCTCAACCTTTTCAACAACCATTGAAATCAGAGGCATAACTAGAATCTTGAAGGCCCCCCCTGATCCCTGGCCAGGGCCCTTCCTCTTCCCACTGATCCTGGGGCCCTTTACTCCCATTGCGGGGCCCTTTCACAAGTTCTGCAGCGGGCCCCCTTTCTGCCATCTTCGGGCCTCCCCATGATGGTGAACTGCCAGGGCCCTTTGCAATCCTTATAGTTCCCTCACTGGTGTCAGTAGTTTTTAATTGTATTATTTTTTTACCATTTTATTTCTTTTACAATTTTATTTTTTATTATTTTTTTCAATGTTTTAGGTGCCCTGTTGGGGGGCTTTGATGAGATATCAGAGGTCTAAACAAACCTCAGCCCTCAATCTCCATCTGTGTGGCCTCAGCTGCACAGAATGAATGGACAGGAATAGTTGAGCACCGAGCCTCCCATTCATTCAGAAATGGAAGTATAGTAAAAACCGTTTACTATGCTTCAGTTATGAATGAACCAATTGGTACCAATCACTGACTCTGTCCATTCAGAAAAGGAAGGAGCCGGTAAGTGACAACTTTACCGACCCGTTCCCATCTCTCCATCATGACACATCTTCTACAGCAGCTGGCAGGAGAGAGAAGGGGGGAAGACAGCAGCTCTGTGTGTGTGGGAGGGGGGGGACAGACCAGGGAACCACACGGGGACCGTGGGAACAGCAAAAGACAAGTAAACAGGATAGGAGGGGCGGCGGACTGCAGCATATAGAGGAACCAATCTCCTGCATTAGGAGCAAAATGGAGGAGATTGGTTTCTCTAAATGCCGCCCCTGCCATCCCTCCTATCCAGGTGTACAAGGGAGGCACACGGGCCCCCTGGAGCATGGGGCCCAGTTGCAATTGCAACCCCTGCAGTTATGCCCCTGATTGAAATAACTTTCCAGTCTCAGGGAACCCCTGGTAAAAATGACAATATCCACAAATCATGATACATTAGTGTAATGGTTGGTGAGAAGAATGATCCTTAGTCCTTACACTTGTGGTCATTGGGAAGAATTACCCCCTTATAGATAGCTAAAATCATAAATGGTGTCAGTGGGACCTTATCTGAGAGGCAGAAATTGCTTATTGTTCAAGGAACCCCTAACAAACTCTGGGGGAACCCTGGATGAGAAACCCTGCCTTAGACATTAGTTGCACATAGAATTCAAAGAACTTTAGGTAAAAGAAAAAAAACCCATTGATGAATGTTTAGAATATTAGAAATACCTAAGATTGCATCGACTTTTTCTGCACAAGCAATTGTTCTTTGCTGTCCATCATTATTACCTGACATCCACAGACATCAAATGGCATTTGATTTTAGCATATCATCAAAACTCAAAACCAATAAAGCTTTAAAGCATACCTAAACCTCCTTCACTCCAAGTTATTTATTATTCTCCATTGCTAATATCAATTCTGTAATACTCAAGCCAGTTTTAGTTTCGTTAAAAGTACCAAGGATTCAAGGCATGGCAGGACCAAGTTGTGTAGTAGCGGCACCGATTGGTTGCTCAGACACATGGATCCTCACCAAAACTTAGACAAAAACTTCTGCTGCACATAGCTCATAGAGCAGGGATATGCAATTAGCGGACCTCCAGCTGTTGCAAAACTACAAATCCCATCATGCATCTGCCTCTGGGTGTCATGTTTGTGGCTGTCAGGGTCTTGCTATGCTTCATGGGACTTGTAGTTCTGCAACATCTGCAGGTCCGCTAATTGCATATCCCTGTCATAGAGCTTCACAGTCACCACCACAGCTTGGACCAGGTTTAGGGTTCCTATAAAGCAGCTTTTTGCCATGGAGGAACCCTTTAACTAAGGTTATCTACCACTCAGTCAATGCGGCAGTGGTTTTGGTCTCTACCGAAAACATCATCCAATGCCATGCTTCTTTGGTTTCTTCATTACTGTCTAGCCAGAAAGAAGAACCCTTTCTTATTAGTAGTACAGATTGGCAAGTGATCAGACGACACTACCTGTAATGTGTATTAATGAATACAAGGATTCCTCTGCTTGACCCAGGTGGAGAGGTAGTCACATGATGTCATGATTTCCACCTGAGCCAATCAGTGGAAGCCTTGTATTCAGTGATAAAAATACTAGGCTTCTCCTGAATGGTGAAGAAACATTAAGGGCCGGTTCACACTGGAGCGGCGCGAAGCGATCATAGAAGTCAATGCAAGCCGTCTGAGATCGCCCTGAAAATAGTGCAGGGACCATTTTTCTAAGGCGGAGTGAAGCGATTCGCTCCTATTAGAACAGTCCCATTTGCACAGCATTGAGGCGAATTGTCAGGCGACTCAAGTCGCCTGACAATTCGCCTAGATGTGAACGGGCCGCGGAGTCGCGCCGCTCCAGTGTGAACCGGCCCTTAAGGCCCCTTTCACACAGAGCAGATCCGCTCAACGGGGTCCAACAGCTCAGCGGGAGATCTCTCCGATGATCTCTGGTGAGTTGGCGGATGACAGCTCTGTCTCTGCACGTTGTCCTCTATGGGCAGATTGGATGAAAACAGATCCGCCTGTCTGTTTTCATCCAATCCGATCTGCTGGAATGGATGGCAAACATATCACCCATACGTCTATTTTAGCGGATATTGGCAGATCGGATGTCGGACGGGTGTCAGCGGACACATCTCTGCTGACATCCGCCTGCCCATAGAGGTCTATGAGTGGCCCGCTTGGATCCGCCTAAAAACGGACAGGCGGATCCGAGCGGTCCGATCGTGTGAAAGGGGCCTAAGCCAGATTCATGCTGCATTTATTGTATTTTGACAGCCGGTGCTGGCAGCTGCAGGTGAACTGCAGCTGACTGGATGCAGTTGCTGTTTGGCTGACAAATTGCTGATAATTTTTAATTTGAAGGATGTCAGGTGGGAGGTGGTGGACAGGGCCATCCACAATTGAATTTCATCAATTTCATTCGCAAAAATGCAATCAGTGTATGGCTATTGTACCATGATATCTGGAATGTGCACTTGGCATTTTTTCATAAATATTAGAATTTCCTGTGCTGAAGGCTCAAAACCATTTTATCTTTTGCAGAAATGTTTAGGTGATGCATATGTGGATCTGGATGTGCTCATAGTTTAATCAAACCAAATGTATCCACACCACATCCTGGAAGGATGGGGATTTAGATAAGTTTCTTGTTTTAAATCTGCATCATTTCTGTTTCATCAAACAGTGCTTCTCAAGTAATAACATAAATACTGGATAATATTCTTATGGTTTATTTTCTGTCTGATTTCCTTCTTGAATACAAAGTGATGGTATATTCCCTTATCTGGCTTATAAGTATTAGAAATAAAAACAGAAATGGTAAATCGACGAAACGCGTAGGGTGGTGCATCTTACATCACTTCCACCATATAATTTCCGGAAAATGGAATGCAAGATGCGGCAACAGTACTTCCTATACGAGACACTTTGTATCCTACGTTAATGTAAGTGCATTAATATGTTTTATGGTGTCTAAATTATTACATTATTTTATGGTACCCTCCCTGTTTCTTTGCTAAAACCTCATGGCCTGGAGAGGAGAAGGAGTGGTGGTATATTAAATCCATAGAAACCTGATAAATCCAAGGCTGTACTATCTACTTTTTAGGCCAGGTTGAAAAAAGATAGAGGTGGTGCTTGGATATGGCGCTGTCTAAGTAATGGAAAATAAGTATGTCCTTGGTATCCTGTGATCATATGTGCTGGTGGGGCACTATTTTAGGTTCTTGGTCAGAGTGTGTGTGTCACCTTTAACATACTTCCGTATGGATATATGGTCTAGAAAGGTGCAAGTGCAATTATAAAAAGTGTTGTTTCACATGTAAACAGTAACTCATAAGAATGATTTGTGACAATAAATATAAATAATAAAAGAAAGTGCTAAAAAAGTGTTTTCTTCAGTGTAAGTGCTTATTTATAGGAAAAACAAAGTGAGGGATTCACCCTGACAGTACGGGTTTTGAGTGATTTTGAATCCTGTGTCCGGGTCTCCTTCCGCCTGGTACCCGGACACATGATTCAACCTGCACTGTGGCTCTGCACTTTAAAGCGAAGTTCCACACTATTTTTGTTTATTAAAAGTCAGCAGCTACAAAAAGTGTAGCTGCTGACTTTTAATAAACAGTAACTTACCTGTCTCCCGCTTCGCTCGTCTCCCCCCTCCTCCCGACGGCCACGCCATTCCTAGTGTGGGCACCCCGCCCGTCTTCATGGCGAGGCACCCACTGCGCATGCGCTGCACATTCCTTGTGGCCAGACCTGTGACGTGTCCTAGAAGATTGCCAGGAGGGAGGGGCCGCCTAGGAGGAGAGGAGGAGTCGCCTAGGCGGCCCAGAGGCGGAAGGTGGAAGAGGGACAGGAAACCCCTCTGAAATCTGGGGACACACTCTCCCTCCCAAAAAAAGGGGGCGAGGGGTGCTTAAGGCAGAAGTTCCATTTTTGGGTGAAACTCCGCTTTAACTTGCCAGCTGGTGGTCGGGAGAGGAACTGCTAGTTAATGATATCAGGCACAAGTTCTTATCTTTATTCAGCAGTTCCGACAATCTTATCAGAGTCCTGACTTCCACTTCTATACTGATGAGCTGGGCAATGTAATTTCCAGGAACCACAGCACAAGGATTACTCCGCAGGGACTATTTAATAGTTTTGGGGCTCAGGCGGAGTAATCCTTGCGCTGCGGTTCCTGGCAATTACATTGCCCGGCTGATCATATAGAGTATAGAACTGCTGAATAAAGATAAGAACTTGTGCCTGATATCATTAACTAGTTATGTTCCTCCCCCGGCCACCAGCTAAGCAATTGAGCCCAGGGGTTAAATAGTGTTCCTTCCCCTGGCACCCAGCTGAGCAGAAGTTGTTTTGTAATTGCTGCAGACAAGAGGTTACTCAGCAATAGTCCTATTCCTGTCCCCAGTTCCCTGATGATTTCACAGAATATACTGGAATGGCTGAACAGCCTTAGCCCCGGTTCACACTAATACGGGAACCAGTGTGATTCCAGCGCCGATTCTCGCATCACATCGCTCCCGCAGGCAGTTCACACCGCCCTCTGTGAACCGCCGTGGGTGTCAATATAATGTTAATGACACCCCCAGATCGGTTTGCAGATCGCAATGCAAACTGTGTATTCGGATAGGAATCAGATCGCATGGGTGAGAACACTCATGCGATCCGATTCCAGTACGGTGAAAAAAAAGTCCCTGCACCTTTTTTTTTCTGCAAATCCAATGCAAGTTCAGCCAATGCATGTTATCAGCACCACAGTACAAGTGCGAATCGCATGCGAGGTCTGTGATCGCACTAGTGTGAACCCGGGCTCAGGACTCTTATACATATGCAGCACACTCTGAAGAGCAATCCATGTTTGGATCGCTCTTCAGAGGGCATTTGACAGGCAGTAAGGAGGTGTTATATTACCTCCTCACCGCCTGTTCAAACTCCACATCAGCGCCCCACAACTGAATGCATTGCACATGGAAGCGGGAAGCCCCCATTCACTTGGATGGGCCACGTTTGGCAGGCATTACTGCTCACTGAACCCAACAGTTCAGACAATTTTTGCCGCACTGTGATGCAAAGCATTTTGGCTGTTGCATGTGTACATCCCCTTCTGTTGCCTATGCAGCTTAAGAGGAATCGTTGGATAGGAATAAAACACAGCTCAACCTATAATTTTTACTGTCCCCCAACCAAGTGTAAAAAAGTCACAGAGCACTCTCAAGAGTGATCCACAGTGGATCATTTTTTAGAAGTATTTGACAGGTGGCGAAAAAGCATTATGTTTTCTCCTCACCACCTGTTTTTAACCCCTAAAATCCCATACCACTGTGCTGTAGCCATGTGCATTGCACACTGTTGCAGCGCAGCCCCATTCAGTTGAATGGGTTGAGTTAAGCAAGCACAGTGCCTTGTGCCAGTGGGCCCTTTCACACGGGCGGACTCCGCTTTGCTCAGCGGGGGATCGATCCGCTGATCCCCACTGAGCAGACGGATGACAGGTCCATCTCCGATCACTGTGCAGAGACTGACCTGTCAGAGTCCCGCTGTTCTCTATGGGGAGATCAACAAACTGGACCCCTGGGGTGGGACTTTATAGGCGCTATAGACTGCATCTACGTAAAAAATTCTGTTTTTTATTTTCATATATTAAAATGACACATATAAAGGGTATAGAAAGGCATGGCAAAAAATGTTAAAACAACACTGGAAAATTGTATACAACAACCGAGTCGGTGATATCCTTAACCCAACATGTTTCGGAGTTGATCTCCTTCTTCAAAAGATAAGAGAGGAATCATGCATAAACATTCCAGTATATGTGTATACACTATTTCCATGCCAAATTAAAAAACACGGCCCTACAGATTTCTTTACACCGCACTCATCACTGACAAATACCAGTATGCATTGGTTAGAAAAGATGGGGAGGACCTCAAAGTAGGGCCCATCCCATGCAGAATGTGCACCCTCAGAGGCACTGAGGTCAGAAGGAGGAATGGCCTGCAGGTACAAAGCTGGTCACCTGGATGAAAGAGCCTGGTGTGTCGAATGTGATGGTGCAAATCCACCCTGCAGCTCAGCAAGCAACCAGGCTCAACGTCAACGTCAATCCGCCACTCCATAGGAGTGAATGAAGCGTCCGATCAGGTCCGCCTGAAAAACTGAAAGGCGGACCTGATCAGAAAGCCCTTGTGAAAGGGGCATTAGTGTTCGGGTTTGGCTTGAAGAAAAGGAGGCAACCGTAGAACTAACTGGCCAGATACTGTATTGGCTGAGGTAGTAATTGATCACTTCATGCTTAGAGGCTTATGCCTTCAATAAATGAGTAAGTTGATCCTTCCTATGCTCTCCATCTGTCCACTAGTTCCACTGTTCACCTCTCTCTGAAGGGGAGAACCAAGGAAAACACAAACTCCTGGTCACAGTCCCTCTATTGATCTCTACTCCTTTTCCAGGTGAAGATAATTCTTTCCCCTAGATGTCCTATATAGGGAACCCCTCCACAGCCCCTTCTCCAAGCAGGGGAGAGCAGGAGAACCACAGCAGGTCTTCCTTGTCTTCAGCTTCACTGGCTCCCAAACACCCTCCAAGAAAGGCCAGTTATAACTGCATGTGTGCTCTACTTGTATGTATCTTCTCCAACTGAGTGCATGCTGCATACTTCTGCTTTCAAGTGTGCTTTTTCTGTATGACATCTCTGACTGCAAATGTGCTCTGACCTCTAGAACTGCGATTACGTGCAAGGCACAACATCTGAAGTTGTTTACAACCATAATGCATATTGTACCGTATATTGGCCTTACACATACCCGTTTGATCTTGCAGTGCTCGGGTTCTGGGTACCAACTCCACCAGGACACCATTTGCATAATGCTTGAAAGCTGATTTCCATTGCATTGTGGCAATGTGTGCTACCACAGTGCATGGCAATGCACATTACATGTGCAGACTCATTGCAGTCAAGGGACTTATGCGATGACCTGTTCTGCCTAATTTTCCAGTGCTGTACAAGTGCGTTAAATAAATAGGTTTATATACAGAATATTGATTGTTTTGTGCATATCTTCTTTGTCCATTCGGTTAATAATTATAATTCTATAATAGGTGATATACGCCTATTTTGGTGTTTTTTATGCTGATTTAATTCTGTTTAAAATGGTATTGATAACACACACTGCAGGTATTTCACTTAGTGACTCCTTTTTTTGCAGACCTACACAAAATGTAAATGTACATGATTCCCAGACTGCTCCCGCTCTGTATCTTAGGTGAGCACAGTGGGTGCCAAGTGTTTGGCTGCACCCTGGCTGACTCATAGCTTCGGGTGTATCCATTTTACAGGCAGAGCCTTGCCTCTTCCCACCCTGTGAAAATAGATTAATCCACCTTTGTGTTCCCGAGATTAGCAAGCCAAGCATCTCAAGGATAATTTACTTTGGCAAGCGCTGCGCCCATAAAATGTGTAGCTGTTACTTTAGTATCCAAGCCATCCAGGACATTAGATCCACTTCAAATACAATTTATATTGTATACCTGATCCTCTTATTTAGACAATATCCATTAACTGATATAAAGATTTCCCTTAAAGTATATCTAAAGCCAAATTATATATATATTGGTTATTTTGGAAGGTGTAGGGCAGCTATTCTAGCATTCCTCCAGACGTTGCTAGGGGCACCTTGAGCTGTGACTAGTTGACCCTCCATCTGATGGTGCCTTCATAGTTCCAGGCCCATCGCTACTTGACAGAGCCAGTAGCATGGCACCAGTGTTCTTTCTAGCCACCACTATAATAGGGCATTCTGACCACCAATGTAAAGAGCATTCTCCTAATGACCCCTGATGGTCTATTCTCACCACCCCTTCCATGAGATTTAGAAATTTTTTCAAGGGTTCCTCTGTGGTAAAAAGGTTAAGAAAGGCTGGTGCAGGAGATGATAAGACCCATTGTCATTATTTGTCATTTGTGCCAATGAAGAGAAATCATTCCCAAAGTGAGAGAAATCAAATTTATTCCTGGAACAGATGTGTACATTGGAAGAATTTCCATTATACCCAATTAAGTGACAACCCCAAATTTTGGATTTTTCTTAACTCATGTGCATCTAGAAGTACTATAGCCAAGGGCACTTGAGGCACCATTTTCCCCAATCTTTCTAGACTTAGGCCTGCCATACATGATGCAAATTTCTTTCCTGCAACCATGATTCCCCTATAAACACAGACAGTGTTTGACAGGGCAATTAGCAAAGGTCTTCTCCCACTGGGGGGGAAACCATCCCTGCCGAGAGAAGACAGTTATTATTGATCCGGAAGGCTGGTTGTACCCAAGTTGATCGATCGATTAACTTGGTACATTCAGGCTGCCTATTAACGGTTCAAATCAGGAACCATATATGGCCGGCCTAAGTAGTTGCTATCATGATTTGAAAAGGGGTAGCATAAAGGTATTATCTAGCTTTATAATGGCCAATTATAAACTATAATTATGTCATGAAGAGATCACCTCGTCAGTACAGGAGATCATTTTTCGTGGGCTACCAATGCAATAAATGGGAAAAATGAATTAAGTCAGGTAACATTTGTTTAGGGTAAGTGATTTGCCATTTTAAGGGATTGTTTCTAACTATTTATGTTTGTAAAAGTTTTTATAGATGTGTAAATTATATATAGCCATGTTCTCCCTTGGGAGTGGCTGGAAGTTGTGGTTCACCTGTCCGCTGCCCTCAATCACACCATATTCACACATCTGGAGTCACGGAACAGGCCGGTACTTTGTTTTGTTGCTTTATTTTAGGTGATAAACTTGGAATGGTGAGAAGGGTGAACTGTGGGATGCCCAAAGAATTAGATCACAGGACCGTCTATATATACTGCAGTATGTACACTCCAACTCCCTCCAGCTCAATCACTTGCTGACCTTTCCTCTCCTTACTTCACTCCAGCACACTGCTTAGTTTCCTGGTCTCAAAGGCAATTTATCAGGCCTCCATGACACTTCTTCCTTCACCCCAACTAGCACATGGTGAGGCCTGCACTTTTGTCAGCAGGACCTCTGGACCACCCATTACAGGCAAGAGCCTCAGGCTCCCGATTGTGAAGCCACGGGCCCTCCATTGTGTAGCTAAGTACATTGGTGCTAGTGGGGTATTGACGGACTACAACTCCCAGCCCATCCTCTTCCAGGCCACTCCGGCCTGCTTTGCTATCCAGTGACACTCCTTCCCCTGACTAGCTCCTCCGGCCTCCACAGATTTCCACTATCCTCCCTAGCCTGCTCCAGCCTTCTTATCCAGCTCCCAGGGTCTGTCACTCACGACACCGGTGGATCCTTTAAAGAGTCTTTTAGAGTGTAAAGCTCTGTTGCTCTCCTGCTCCCTTGTGCTGCTCCAGGAACCGACTCCACTCCTGGCTGCATCCGAGTCTCCAGGCCCCAAGGTCACTCCCCCAGACTGGGGGCTCCCTCCCGGGTGAGGCCTGCTCCACAGCACCCAAAACTCTCCTCCCCCCTGCTGGCAGATCACTGTATTTAAGGAGGCCTGCCCCCTGCCAATCCAAACTGTGGATTGGTCAGGGCTCCTTGTCATACATCAGACAGTGACACCTCCTCATCCATCCCTTTTTCCAGAGCTTTCCAGCTCAAAAAAGGAGGAGTACCCAAAGGGTGTTCCTTCCTTCAATCTCCAGCCCTTCCTGAGCCACTCCCCAGCCTAGATCAAAACAATCAGGCCTGCACTTTTGTCAGGCCTGACTAGATTTTTACCTTTCCTAACAAAAATCTACAAAATAGAGCAGCTATCACTATGGGGGCACTACACTCACTCCCCCCCCAAACATCCGCTGGTCCCCGGCTGAAGATTTACAAAAATAGCTCCTGGGCCCAGGAGCAAGGGCATCCCAAAGTCAAAAGTGGGAGGGGAAAAGGGAACAAACTTGGACAAGGGAACTGTACAAAATGATTTAAGTACAAAAATATATGCTAATACCATCTCTATAAATTATTTACACTGTACAGCATATTGCATCCTAGCTGCAGGTCCCTGCACTAGTCACATACAAATCAATATACATTCCTGGACCAGATCACTCTTCCTGAGGGAAAAGCACTTCATCCACCTAATTTGTAGAAAGGAATTGTTAGCTTGACTCTCGTTGGATATAGATGAACAGCCGTTGTATCCTGGAATCCTAAGAGAAGAGGAAACAACTAACTAAACTTACTACAAAGAACAGGTCTATAAGGAGGGGTTATAAGCCTCCCAATAGAGCAACATTTCACACAGGAATAGTCTTCTTCTTTACCTGCCTGCCCTGTCAGTGAGGGGTTATGATCCCACTACAGGAGCAGAAGAAGGAAAACGTTTTCAAGGTAGAGTTCCTTTTTAAATTTCCTGATGGGAGGGGCCCCTCCCCGGGCAACAGGCTTCAAAAAGGAGACTGAAAAGGGCAAACTTCACCTAAGTGTCCTTCAATGGGTAGTCTCTTCCACTGGGCACAGAGTGACAGGCTGGTTTGCCCTGCCATCAGGAGGAATTAAACACTCCACTGTAACTCCAACAGTCAATTGAAGTGTTCCTCCACCCACTGTAACACAGTCTGGTTAGATGTAGTAATGGGGGTCGGGCAACCTCTTCCGGCCTCCCCCTTCCTCCCATAGGGAAATGGAAAAACTCTTTGCAGGCTGGTTGGGCGTAATCACCATCACACAGCCCCTCCTAATAGTATGCCCAAGGTTCCATTCCTTCTTTAAGTCCGTGAACCTTTCCCAGCAGCTGCTATCAGGTCCCCGCAAAGGATTTGGCACATGTAAATAGTCCCACATAATCTCATCCTCCCACTCCTCCCTAGAGCTTTCAACAATGTCCATGACGTGGGGTGGGACGTAAGGGTAGTCCAGACCCCACTCCAAAGCAACCTGGCATTGCACCTCCCACTGGTACCAGACCTTGGCAAGGTGGTGAGTTTTCCCCTCCCTGGTAAAACTTGTGTATCGGGGGACTTCACCACCATCTGCCGATAGGTGGCTGCTCTGGTCTGGGTGGTGGAAGGCCTGTTATAAAAGGTTTGATGGCTGACACTGAGGGTTCCTGCAGCAGATTTGGCATCTTGAGGGGGCTCCGTCTCATCCCCATCTGAGAAATAAAGGACCTGTGAACTTCCCGCCTCCGGCTCCTCATCTGACCCCTCACTTGGAGACGACCACTCCACCAGGTGCTCCAAAGACCCAAATTCTGCCAGCAGTCTGGGTGACCCCCAGTCTATGGCCCTTTCCCCAACATCTTCTGCTAGCTCGACAGGGGGCGCCTCCCACTCAACTACAGACTCAGGCCTAGCTGGGATGTCTACAGGTGGGGACACAGCCAGCATTTCAGGGACCCCGGACTCCCGCTTAATGGTACTCACAGGTTCCAGGCCGCAGGCCATGACAGTCTCTCCTTCGCCTCCATCCATGACTTTCGAATGGGAGCCACCAGGCTGCAACTCTACCCTGCGTTTGGGGGAAGTTACCAGGCCCGATCCGACCTCCTGGGACTTCCAAGGCTGCGGACGACAAAGCCCTGATTGCAGGTCCACTAGATAGTACCGTGGCTCCTGCGCGACAGATACCTGCTGGGTTAGCGGTCCGTCGCAGTGGCCACACTGGGCCCAGTTGGTGACTTCTGCTGTGAGTATCGGGCACCATCCCTTCAATGACTCCCAGGGTGAGTCCCCCGTGAGGCTCCAATCGGACCCCCGTATCGATCAGGGTCTGTTCCGGCCTATCCGACAACCATGTCCGTGCCGACACAAGTATCCCACCTTCTGCCATCTCTCTCCTCGTGGTGATTGGTGCTAGCTGCAAACGTGCTGACTCTTCCAGGGTGTGGAGCCACCCCCGCGTTACCAGACGAGCTGGCGCCAAATGTCCTGATAAGCAGGCTTGCTGCATTTCACAATGCTGTGAAGGACGAAACTTTACAGACACACTGAAGCTAGCAGGACTTGTCCCGACTTGCTGGCTTTGCTGGTGGTTGCCGGTAGTAACAGTAAACTGTAGTAGCCACAGTTTTGCTGGACAGTGCCTCAACACAGTCCCTCCCTGTTCAGCAGATACACATTCCCCGGCATACTTTTACTACAGGCAGAAGTTGAAGCAAAGATTTTCAAAGTACTTGTAATGCCCAACTTTAGCAGAGCGCTGGGCATATTTGTAATCCAGTGATAATGTCTGGCCGTAGCATGGCGCGGGACATATTTGTAATCTATGAGCGCATTTGCCCGCCGTGGTTGCCACGGGTAACAACACATGGTACAGAGTCACTGAATTGCAGGATTGGAATAAGTGTCCGTCCCCATCGCTGTTTTGGACACACAAGTCCTTCTCCCAAGTTTAGTCCGCATCAACAATAAACATTCACAGTTCCCTGGCTCAGTTCTCTTGCAGTTGCTAGGGGCGACGACTGACAGCCCTGCAGGTAAATCCCGGATACAAGCCCCCAAATGTAGCACTGCCCCTTTGAGGCTGCTTAAAGATTCAATTCCCCCTTGGTTTTACCCGTTTGGAGAGCTCTCCACCGCCCCGACACTCTTGGTTCACTCATTTTTGCAAGATTTTGTCAGGATTAATACCCTTGCAGTAACTGAGACCACACCACGAGTTTAACTTTAAAGTGTTTACTTAACTCATACTCTATATGAAAAGATAACCTTTGAATAGTAAACAGGTCAAGAAGCCAATGAATAATGGTTAACAAGGTTTGCTGAATAAGAAGCTCACAAAGTTTTAGACACACAAGTTAGCTTTGTTACATTCAATGACTAGAAGAGAGTAGTTACTTAACATCATTCACCACTCCCTGCTACTCACCAGAGTTGATAATATCTGAAAACAACAGAATTCCTCCGATTGAGTTTGATCAACTACCCGTTGGTTCACTCAAGGGTAAAATAACTATGTATTAATTGGAGGAACAATTTAAAGCAACAAATCTAGGTGAACCCAATGTGAATTGATACCACTCAATGAAATACAGATAAACAGGGCCATACAATGAACAATTTAACTCAGCCTCTATTGGCACTATAATAAACAATAGCAATTCTTTATTTGAATCCTCCCGCTCTAAGGCCTCATGCACACAGGATGTTTTTTGACTGTTTTACCGCTGCTGTTTTTAGCTGCAGACTTTTATTTATACAGTCATTAAACCCTTCATCATGTTATCCTATGTGTTCATGCACACACAGGCTGTTATCAACTGTTTTTAGCAGTGACGTTTTTGAGCTGTATAAACGGGGGTTCTGAAAGACAAGGGTTCTGAGGGATGTTTTTCAGCTGTATAAACGTTCAAACACTCAAAAACGCCCAAAAACGCTCAAACACATTCAAAAACATGGATGCCCAACATTTTTGGATGTTTTAAATCAATTGGAAAAAAAAACAAAAAAAACGCTGGTCCTTTAAAAACGCTAAAAACCGGGGATGACTGCAGACGAACGGTCCAGCTGCTCAGATGAGGATGATGATGCTGGAACCGCCGCACTTGCTTTTTGTTCCTTGTACTCCTTACAGCTCTCCTGGATTGATCAAAACGGAGGCTGCTGTGACTGCTGTGGCTCTGGAACGGACTCAGATAAGAATAGGCACCTTCCAGAATGCTGTAGCACCGCAGCTTGCTGGGACACTTGTAAGAGTTTCAGCCCGCTGGAATCACTGCATGTAGGCCGCATGCCGTAACTCTGCTCTAAAGGAACACAGGGTCAACTGCTGATTTATCACGTTGTCCAAAGAGACCGCACCAAGCTCCTCCTCCCACTTAAATAAGTTCTCCCACAAGGCACTGTTTCTCCCAGGAACCCTCACTGCAGCACAGCCCGCTAGGAAATGGAGCCCTTCTATAACAGAGTCTGTAGACTTCTCCCATCTGTCACACTACAAATCCCACAAAGCACTCCTTTCCAGACAGATCAGATCCTGTTCAGCAGGTTAACACTAGAGGGAATCCTCCACACTTTTTCCAAAGGCACAATAGTCTCTATGCCAAAGAAGTATTGCTGGACTCCTGGCTACAGATATTTGATAAATTGAGAGGAGTCACCTTTTTGAAATCTCATCGTAAATTCTATTTGCAATGACAATAAACCATCATCATCTATGGCTAGGCCATAGATGATGCGATTTTCTTTCCTGCAAACTATGGTTGCAGGAAAGAAAATAGCTTGATTCCCCCATCAACACAGTCAGTGTTAATGGGGAAATCCCTTCTGTGCGAGGGGGGAGGGGGGGTGCTGGGAGCCGTCTCTGCTGGGAGAACACAGAGATTATTGCTAGCGGTTATAGCCACTGGCAATAATCACATGTAAAAATCCAACTGATGGATAGACTTGGGTACAATCACCCTGCCCATTAACAGTTCAAATTTTAGCCATTCCCTGCTGCTCTGGCTGAGATTCAAATCATCTATGGCCGCCTCAAGGCTAAAATGATATTTTTCAATCAGGTTGACTTAGCTTCACTCTAACCAAAAGTAATCTGAGGTGGGTGAAATCTCACTGTAACTCCTTATACACCTTACTGACTCCAGCACAGACGTCTCACCAACTGAGTCCCTGCAAGATATAACAAACTGCTGGGTGATCCCTGACAGCTACTTAAAGCCAAAAACCTGCAGATAGAAAAGTGTTTAAGTCCTGGTCCTAAACAGCTGAATCAGGATGTTCTATGTTCAGGATTGTCTGAAACCCTTAGGATCCTAGTGCTGAAATGGGGGCCAATCTGCTTGACCCCTTGTGCGCTCTTAAGTAATCCAGGGTCTCCATACATTGTATGACCAAACGTAGCTGGGCACCTGACCATCACACCCATATGAGCTTGTTGGTTATTCCATTCCAAAACCACGGGCATCTTATGGAAAGGTTTTCAACATGATTTTGGAGTGTGACCATGGGATATTGTGCCCAATCAGCTAAAAGAGCATTTGTTGGATCATATCCTAATATTGGATGAGAAAACCTATTGGTGTTCCATCCAAAGGTGTTCAGAAGGGTTGTAGTCAGGACCACTCTTGTTATCCCACACCAATCTTAAACCATCACCTTTTAGAGCTGCCTTTGTGCACAGGGGCATAGTCATCCCTGAACAGAAAAAGTGCCTTCTCCAAACTTTTGCCACAAATTTGGAAGCACACCATTGTTTAAAAAGTCTTTGCATGCTGTAGTCATTGACAGTACCCTTTACTGGAAACCCATGAACTTAATCATTTGAAGGTTTCCCATGTTCCTTTTGCAATATAGTACATCTCTGCTAGTGGAGGTTTCTTATAACCTCACTATGAACAGAAGACATTGCAAATGTTGAGTTTCCCAGACAGCATAATCGACATGATGACACCAGTATGCTACTCCACCAGGGCTGGGACAAGGGGTGGCTGCCCTGGGCGCAATGGTTTCTTGCAGGGATGGGGGTGCTCTGTGCCAGTTGCTTCTGTAACAAGGCTGACAGGAGTAGTGCCAGCAACATCACTGCTAACCCTAACCATCCATCACTGCTAATCCTAACCATTCATCCTCTCCCTGCTCCATACCTTTGGCCACCTTGATTGGCTGGGCCCAGGCAGGGCCGGGACAAGGATTGGGAAGGTGGGGTGGCTGCCCTGGGCGCAATGGTTTATTGCAGGGATGGAGGTGCCCAGTGCCAGTTGCTTCTGTTACAGGCTGACAGGAGTAGTGACAGCAACATCACTGCTAACCCTAAGGAAATGGTGGGGGGGGGGGGGTTCACAGTTTGGCATCTTAGCCCTTGGCGCTGGATGACCTTGTCCCGACACTGTACCCCACTAATGTCATCTTGGATCTTGGTCCAGCCAGTTGCAAGCGTACATTATGGGCATTATCTGCTGGACCCAGTAAAGCCAGGAAATGTATGCACCTATGTCTGTTGCTGTATAGTTTCTATATTAATGTTATAGAATATAGATAATTACAGTATTTTGTACGAAGTCTGCAGTTTCATCGAGAAGCGCTGAAGCAGCTGGCTCTGGCTTGTCCACCTCCACCCTATCTTCTAATTGCCCTGAAGCTAGGGCGTCTCCAGGCTATCTCAGTAACTTGGTAATCACAGCCTTCCACTGCCTGTTTGGGCAGAGCTGCTGCATTCCTGGACACACCTATACAGCAAGCGCGAAGCTGACAATACGCTCTCACCTGTATACACATAAATGCGTTTAAAGTATACACCATCCATGTGTGAATTATTTCAACAAACTATATTTCAGAAGAAAATAGTTCAATCATGGCATTATTAGAAAAGCACAGTTATGTGGAAGTACAATTAGAACACATTGGCTACACTATGCATGCATGTAATTTCCAACCCATGAGAGTCTGCAAGACTGGCCATACACGGATGAAATGTTGGCTTATTCCTGCTGAATTGGCTGAAATTCATTCCTTGTGTAGCCCTGCTTGCACCACCAGGCCATGCATGGAAAATTATCCAATCAGATGCAGGGAATGTCTGGGTAATCTGACAGCTGCAGATGCAGGCTGTCAGAATACAATGGCTGGCACTGCAGACCTATCTATCCACGCTATTTAGCATGAAGGATTTATTTGTAACGTGTGTCACCAGCTCAGGACTAGGGTTGCAGTGACAATCTAGAGCAGGGATATGCAATTAGCGGACCTCCAGATGTTGCAGAACTACAAGTCCCATGAGGCATAGCAAGACTCTGACAGCCGCAAGCATGACACCCAGAGGCAGAGGCATGATGGGACTTGTAGTTTTGCAACAGCTGGAGGTCCGCTAATTACATATCCCTGATCTAGAGCAACCCAATAAGATTCCTTGTTTCATTTAAAGAATAAAAGTTGATTGGTTGCTATAGGAAACAGCTTACCTTTGCCCATTGGCTGCAAAGAGCCTTGGCGTGCTACCTCAAGTCCTCTCAAGCAGCCATAAGACTGTAATGCATGGGATCTAACTATGAAATTGTGAACTACAACGTAGACATTGATATAGTTCTACCAAATATTTTTAGAGCACTTCCTATTCAATGCTTAACTTTTTTGACCTGGAACATCTGGCATGTAAATGGTTCAAATAATTTGAGTCTGACAACACTGCAATAATTCCCAGCTAGCAAAGCAGGGGAGCTTGCCTCTTACCCTAGGCTGGTCAAAGCATACATTTCAAAATTCCTGTTTTGTCTACAGTAGAATGGGGTGGACTGCAAGGACCTGTTCACATAAGCAATGAGCCCATCTTGCCAATCATCTCCATTCAGGGGAGGTCTGGGAACCTTTGGTCTAGGGATCAACTACAACCAAGTGGACCTTTCATGTTAGATTTCTGTGGGCTAAAGAAAGAAACCATGCAAAGTGTGCCAGTAATTGGTGGGCATAGTAAAAGATGGGTGTTCCTAAAGGACGTTGTGACATACCTTTTCACATCTTCCATCATCAACTTCCTTTGCAACTTTCTGCATTTGGTCAGAGAGCTTCAAAGGAAGTCATGCTGGAAGACTCCCCCCTGCCAAACTCTATGATCACAGGTCTGAAGCCCGTACCAGCTTATGCTACTGGTGTTGGCCCAGGGGGTAAATGTGCCCCACCCACCCACGTCTTCCTCTGGCTTAATTTCTTTCTAAAGAAGAGCAGAGCACATTGCTTTGAGCTTCTTCTGCATGGAAACTAGCTTTTCTGCATGAATAATAGCACAGCACTCTGAAGTTCATGTCTATTGCATCCATAGAATTGATTTGTGCATGGATAGCCCTCTTCCAGAAAGGAGTTCAGAGCAAACATACAGAGGTAATGGGTTACTATGTGCTGCAGACCCATAATCTGGCTAACATCAGTCTGTGGACGAAAGGAGTAAAAATACAAAATACTTACTTGCTTATAGCATACTATATAGCTATCTACATTCCTGAACCCTGAACTCTGTAGGTAACAAAGTCCTAAACCCTGCACGCTTTACACAGCACACTCCTGAACCCTGCACTCTGTATGTAGCATACTTTTGAACCCTGCGCTCTGTATGTAGTGCACTCCGGAATCCTGCACTCTGTACGTAGTACACTCCGGAACCCTGCACTCTGTACATAGTGCACTCCTGAACCCTGCACTCTGTATGTAATTCACTCCTGCACCCTGTACGCAGCACAGTCCTGTATCTTGCACTCTGTAAGCAGCACATTCTGTATGCAGAACACTCTTGTGCCCTGCACTCTTTACATAGCTCAGTCCTGAGCACTACCTTCTGTGCATAGAGCACTCCTTCACTCTGTTCATAGTGCACTCCTGTACTCTGCACTCTGTACATAACACACTCCTGACTCTGCACACTGTATGCATTTCTATGCATTTTTACATTCTGCATTCTAAGACTTTTTTAACCACTTCAACTTCAACCACTGGGCACTTAAACCCCCTTCCTACCCAGGCCAATTTTCAACTCTCAGCGCTGTTGCACTTTGAATGATAATTGAGCGGTCATGCAACAATGCACCCATATGAAATTTTTATCATTTTGTTCCCATAAATAGAGCTTTCTTTTGGTGGTATTTAATCGCTACTGGGGTTTTTATTTTATGCTAAGCAAATAAAAAAAACTAAAAGTTTGATAAAAAAAAGATTTTCTGTTATAAAATTTTGTAAATAAGTAAGTTTTCTCCTTCGCTGATGGGCACCTATGAGGCAGCACAGATGAGGTGGCACTGATGGGCACTGATGAGGAGGCACCAATATGCAGCACTGATGGGCACTGATATGCAGCACTGATGGGTACTGATAGGTGACACTGATATGCAGCACTGATAGGTGGCATTGATGGGCACTGATAGATGGCACTGATGGGCACTGATAGGTGGCATTGATGGGCAGCAATGATGGGTACTGATGGACACTGATGAGTGGCACTGATGAGGAGGCACTGACAGGCATTACTGATGGGCACTAATTGGCATTACTAATGGACACTGATTGGCATTATTTATGGGCACTGATTGGCATAATTTATGGGCACTGATTGGCATCACATTTATTTACAGATGGGCATCACAGGTGGGGCACTGATGGGCATCACTGGCGGGCACTGGTGGGCATTGCTGATGGGTCTGCACCGATAATCAATGTGCTGATTATCAGCGCAGACCCCCCTGTCAAGAGAGCCACTGATCGGCTCTCCTTTAACCGTGCCTTGTGAGCGTGAATGGAGGAATTTGACACAGCTGATCACATGGTAAAGAGCCTACGTCAGAGGCTCTTTACCTAGGTCGGAGAAGCGGTGTATCCGGGCGACACACTGCATCACCGATCACTGCGCATGAGTGGCTTATCTTGATGGACGTCATATGACGTCCAGTCAGTATAACAGAACCACCCCGCATCCATCATTCTGCTATATGGTGGGCGGGAAGTAGTTAAAAACCTAAAATATCCATAATATGCGTTCCCATTAATTTTATAAGTATTTTTATTGATTTCTTTGGAGGCTCAAAATGTATGTTAAATGTTGCATGCTCCAATGCCCTGCAATGCATGGAGAACAGGAGCAAATGAAGACAGTATATTTGTCAGTCCATGTATTTTTTCTGCATTGTAAAAGACAACAAAATGGACACAGAGGCAATGGAGTCCTTGCTAATCTACTGCAGTATGAGGGTCAGTAGTCCTCCTGCTGCATTCTGCATATCTCAGGAGGGGTTAAGGTTAAAGATTATTGTATATTTAGTTTCCTAAGGGGATCAGCCAGCTATGACGTGTGATGGGCTGTATGGTCGAGTTGCAAGCAGAAAGCCATTACTATGCAAATTCCACAAAGTATCCCGCGTACAATATGCCAAACAGCACAGAAACAAGCCTCAAACCTTCTGGCACATAGTCATTTGGAGTGATGAGACCAAAATTGAGCTTTTTGGCCACAACCATAAACTCTACATTTGGAGAGGAGTCAACAAGGTCTGTGAAACACGGAGGTGGATCACTGATGTTTTGGGGATGTGTGAGCGACAAAGGCACAGGAAATTTGGTCAAAATTGATGGCGAGATGAATGCAGTATGTTATCAAAAAATACTGGAGGAGCATTTGCATTCATCAGCCAGGAAGCTGAGCATGGGATGTACTTGGACATTCCAACATTACGATGATCCAAAACACAAGGCCAAGTCGACCTGCCATTGGCTACAGCAGAATAAAGTGAAGGTTCTGGAGTGGCCATCTCAGTCTCCTGACCTCAATATCATTGAGCCACTCTGGGGAGATCTCAAATGTGCAGTTCATGCAAGACAGCCCAAGAATTTCCAGGAACTGGAGGCTTTTTGCCAAGAGGAATGGGCAGCTTTACCATCTGGGAAGATAAAAAGCCTCATCCACAACTACCACAAAAGACTTCAAGCTGTCATTGATGTTAAAGGTGTTATGGTATTAAGGACTGGGGTATGTAAACTTTTGATCAGGGTCATTTGGGTAGTTTCTGTTGTCATTATGATTTAAAAAAGTAAACACAGTTGATTGATAATAAATGGCTTCAGCCAAACCCTAACCATGAATGAAAGAAACATTTTTGTTTTATCATTCATATTATCTGAAAAATGGCCAAAAAAATCATAAATTCTGCCAGGGTATGTATGAGCACAACTGTACTTACATTGGTCCAAGCTATGTAAAAATAGCCATAACTGAAATTCAGCTTTAGGTTATTAACCGCTTGCCGTCCGCCCACCGTCAAATGACGGCGGAGCGGCTCTCGTTGCGGGCGGACGTTATATGACGTCACCCCTTTAAGGACACGCCATGTCACTGACGGGGGTGAACACCCATTGGGCATGGCTGTTTACCATGTGATCGGCCATGATGAAGTCATGGCTGATCACAAATGGCACTTCCCCGATTCGCACTGCGCATGCGAGCGATCGGGAGCGCGCTGCGCGTGCGTGTCGGTGGCGGCGTGTTCCTAGGGAACACTGCCCGTCACCGACACAGGTATCAGCCGCCAGCCGGCGGCTGATACCTTGTGATCGGCTGTGATCTACTTCACAGTCGATCACTTCCAATGTGAACAGAGTGGTAACTCACTGTTACCAGCTCTTCTCTCCTCACACAGTGTCCAGTGTGAGGAGAGAAGAGCTGGGATCAGTGAGTTACTGATCTGTACAGTAAAAGCACACTGACACATCCCCCCCTGCCCCCCCAATACACCTGTCACCCCAACAGTCACCCCATATGCCCCCATAAAGTACACCTGTCATCATAAAGTGCAGCTGTCATCATAAAGTGTACCTGTCACCAGTCACCCGTCAGTGACCGTGGCCTGTCACCCATCACCCGTCATTGACCGTGGCATGTCACCCGTCACTGACCGTGGCATGTCACCCGTCACCCATCAGTGACCGTGGCCTGTCACCCGTCACCCATCACTGACCGTGGCGTGTCACCCATCACTGACCGTGGCGTGTCACCCGTCACCCATCACTGACCGTGGCATGTCACCCGTCAGTGACCGTGGAATGTCACCCGTCACCCATCAGCGACCTTGGCTTGTCACCCAACACCCATCAGTGACCGTGGCGTGTCACCCGTCACCCATCAGTTACCGTGGTGTGTCAACCGGCACATCAGTGGCCTGTCACCCAACACTAACGTAGCCTGTCACCTGTCACTCATCACTGACCATGGCCGTCATCCATCAGTAACCACCGCCAGTCACCCGTGGCCTGTCACCCCTCACCCATCAGTGACCAGCGGTGCCAGTGACTACCCACAACCCACTGTTCGGTTCCAGCGACTACCCACTGCCCACTGTAAGGTGCCAGTGA
>BLSH010372939.1:516522-527150 GCA_018402905.1 Glandirana rugosa | reverse complement strand
TGTGTGAGGAGAGAAGAGCTGGTAACAGTGAGTTACCGCTCTGTTTACACTGGATGTGATCGGCTGTGAAGTAGATCACAGCCGATCACAAGGTATCAGCCGCCGGCCGGCGGCTGATACCTGTGTCGGTGACAGGCAGTGTTCCCCAGGAACACGCCGCCACCGACACGCACGCGCAGCGCGCTCCCGATCGCGCGCATGCGCCGTGCGAACGGCAGGCGTGCCGTTTGTGATCAGCTGTGACTTCGTCACAGCCGATCACGTGGTGAACAGCCATAACCAATGGCTGTTCACCCCTGTCGGTGAAGCGGCGTGTCCTGGGGACACGCCGACACCGACAGAGCCGGGATGCGCGCGCCCGATCGCGCGCAATCCCGGCTTAAAGGGAGGACGTCATATGACGTCCACCCGCTGGAAGAGCAGGACCGCTCCGCCGTCATTTGACGGTGGGCGGTCCTGAGGTGGTTAACATACTTCAGAAAGTTACACCTCCTCATCCATCCCCTTTTCCAGAGCCTTTTGGAAACAAAGGGGAGGAGTATCCAAGCGTTGTTCCTTCCTGCAATCTCCGGCATTCCTTGGCCACTCCCCCTGCCCAGATCAAAACATTGAGGCCTGCACTTATTGTCAGGCCTGACTAGATTTTCCCTTTCCTAACAAAAAACCCACTACAAAAAGCACCTATCACTGTGGGGGCGCTATATAAGGGAAAGACGGCTGTAGATAAATAGTTACAACTTATGTAGGAGGATTGTTTCATCTCTGTGTATCACCTGAGGCCAGTCACTTCACTGGGTATAGGTAAGGGTTTACAGACTCTTTCTTTACATAAAGCACTTTTGAATAAATACAGGCTATTAGCGAAATTTCTAATTATTGTGCTTACGAAAAACACAATATTCAGGTTTTTCAGTTCAGTTTGAGCTCTTACATGTGTACTGAGATTTTGGGGCACAGATACAAGGGGAAAAAGAGTTCCCATGTCTCCCAGACCTTCCATGGCACAGCAGCTAGGCACTACAATAGGGTTGCCACCTGTCCAGGATTCACCCGGACAATTCGGTTTTGGAATCATGCGTCCGGGTTTCATACTGTCTGAAACCTGGACACATTATTCAGACTGGACTATGGCTTCCCAGAAGAGTTACTGGCTGCAGTTGTCTAAGCTTAGACTGTCTGTTACACTCTCTTTCACACTGCCCAAAGCCAGCACTAACAATTCCCCCCCAAACACACACACAGACGGGAGAGGAGATCTGCACCTCTTTGTCCCGCCCCTACCCTGTGTCTGCCCACACTCCAATCCCTGGTGCTGTGCCTCAGAAAAGGATAGTGGGGCCGGAAATTTGAAGTCCAGCAGCCTCAGATACATCTGGATGAGAGGTGCTGACTGCCAAGGGGTGAGTGAGCTCACCATCCATCCCTGTCTGTGACTGAAGTCTCCCCCATTGTCTCTTTTCCCTCTTCTACACTAAGGTAAATCAGGGTTCTCAGAGCACCCTTTACATCAGAGTGCCCCTTTACACCAGATGCCACAGTGTTTCCCCTTACATCAGATTCCTTTCCGTACATCAGAGTTCTCAGTGTTCCCCCTTAAATCAGGCTTCCCAGAGCATCCCTTATGTTAGAGTCCCCAGAGTTCTCCCTTACATCAGAGTCTGCAGAGTGCCCCCTTACAGGGAACTCTGTGGATTCAGATGTAAAAGGGGAACTCTGTGGACTCTGATGTAAAGGGGGATGCTTATTATTAATTTCATATGATTAGAAATGTTATTTAATAGCAAAATATATGTATAGTTCATACCATAAAAAAAATTGCTGTGCGCCGCTAAAGTGTTCAGGTTTGACTTGAAGAAAAGGTGGCAACCCTACACTACAAGCTAGGCGCCATCAGTGATAGCGAGGGACTCAAACACCTTACAGCCTCAGCTGTGCAAACAAAGGCAAACCACAGCACAGCAGCTTCTGGGAGAATGTAGCTGGTATATTATTCCAAACCTTGAGATGTCAGCTGATAAACGATCTTATATTTTAAGAGAGTTGAACCCCCCCTCCCCCACACTTTTTAGTAAAAACAATTATTTATGTCCCTGTGAGATCTACACCGGCCTTTACCCCTTGAAATAACTTTCCAGGCTCATGGGACCCCTGCTAATAATTACTGTATACAGCTTACGCTACTTTAGCATGATGGTCACTTAGCACTAGTTCACACCAGTTGAAAATCGCATGACAAGTCGCACCTTTATTGCTGGCAAAGTGCGGCAAACATCCACCCAAAGCCACCCCCTTGTCACGGACAGCACTGGAGCCCCCACCCACTCGGATGGCAACCCCCGTGTTGGTCAGTCAGTAAGTCAGGAGCAGCACTTACCCCATATTGGGTGGCAGCAGCTTCTCTCCAGGCTGTGGGTGGGTGTCGGTTCTCCAGCCTCTCCTCCCTCCTCCTCCTGGTGGCCAATCAGATCACATCTCCTTTCGCCCAATCGGGAGAGGGGTATCATGACCCACTTCCTGATTGGCCGGGAGGAGGATCAGTGTGGCAATAGTGAATATTCATTTGTTATTGTCACACAACTGGGTGGGATTGGGGCGCAATGAGCCCAGCCTTTTTTGAAGCCCATTAGAGCCTCTGGCTCTAATCAAATACTTAATCCCCCCATTGGAATCCATAGTCCGATGCCCTACATCTAGATCAGGGGGCTGGATGCAGGGATGGGGGGGCAGCGCCTCGGGCATCCCTAATGGACGGGCAGACACTGGGAGGAACCCTTACATAGATAATCTGATTGAAAAAAGACCTTCCAGTTCAACCAACAGAGAAAAAAACACAAAACACACAAATAGAAAACCTCCGTATTTATATAATCTTGAGGAAGGCAAAATAAAAACAATAAAGCATGATACAATTTGCTCCAGCAGGGAAAAAAAATCTTTCCTGATCCTCCAACAGGCAATTGGATATTCCCTGGATCCACCTATAAAATATTAGTATCCAGTTATATTGTGTGTATCTAGGAAAGAACCCAGGCCTTTTTTTAAAACAATCTACTGAGCTGGCCAGAACCAACTCTTGAGGGAGTCTATTCCACATTTTCACAGCTCTTACTGTAAAGAAACCTTTTCGTATTTGGAGATTAACCACTTCATAACTGCACTATAGCTGAAAGACGGCTACAGTGTGGCTCTGTTACTCTGGGAGGGCATCCATGGACATCCTCCCAGACCCCCCCCTGCATGCCCCCTGGGGTGTGCATCCGGCACACTATCTGATCAGTGTAAGGAGCCAATCACAGTGGCCCTTTACTGTGTGTTCAGCTGTGTCCAATCACAGCTGATCACAATGTAAACACACTTGCTGGTTATCGGCAGTACTTTCCTGATACACTGTGATAGCATGAGGAAAACAGAGCTGGTAACTGCCAAGTGTGACAGGGGACAGTGACTCCTATCAGTGCTACCTATTAGTGACCATCAGTGCCGCCTTACACTGCCCATCAACGCTGCCCATAAATACCGCCTATCAGTGACCATCAGTGTCGCCTATCAGTGGCTCTTCATCAGTGCCGCCAATCAGTGCCCAAATGTTCACAGATTGGGGTAAAGAGCCAATGAGCAGATCTTTACCATGTGATCAGTTGTGTCCAATCACAGCTGATCATGATATAAACATGGCATTCCTTTCCTCACACTGTCAGCGAGGAGAGGAGAGCCAATAACCAGCTTGTGTGAAAGGGACATCTACCTGATTATCAGTGCAGTCCCAATAATGCCCATCAGTGCTGCCTATCCATGCCCATCAGTATCGCCTATCAGTGCTGCCTACCGGTGCAACCTCATCAGTGCCGCCTAGCAGTGCTGCCTATCAGTGCCCGTCAGTGCCACCTATCAGTGCTACATATCAGTGCAACTTTATCAGTGCCACCTATCAGTGCAACCTCATCAGTGCCGCCTATCAGTGCAGCCTCATCAGGGCCACCTATCAGTGCAGCCTATCAGTGCACTCTCATCAGTGCTGCCTATCAGTGCTGCCTATCAGTGAAGTCTGTCAGTGCCCATCAGTGCTGCCTATCAGTGCAGCCTCATCAGTGCCGCCTATCAGTGCCGCCTATCAGTGCAGCCTATCAGTGCAACTTCATCAGTGCTGCCTATCAGTGCAACCTCATCAGTGCCGCCTATCAGTGCTGCCTATCAGTGCAGCCTCATTAGTGCCGCCTATCAGGGCTGCCTATCAATGCAGACTCATCAGTGCCACCTATCAGTGCAGCCTCATCAGTGCCACCTATCAGTGCAGCCTCTCAGTGCCCTTCAGTGTTGCCTATCAGTGCGACTTATTCAGTGCTGCCTATCAGTTCTCTATATCAGTGCAGACTCATCAGTGCCACCTATCAGTGCAGCCTATCAGTGCAACTTCATCAGTGCCGCCTATCAGTGCTCTATATCCGTGCAGACTCATCAGTGCCACCTATCAGTGCCCATCAGTGCCACCCATCAGTGCAGCCTCATCAGTGCCGCCTATCAGTGCAGCCTATCAGTGCCCTTCAGTGCTGTCTTTCAGTGCGACTTCATCAGTGCCGCCTATCAGTGCTCTATATCAGTGCAGACTCATCAGTGTCCATCAGTGCTGCCTATGAGTGCAACTTCATCAGTGCTGCCTATCAGTGCTCTATATCAGTGCAGACTCATTAGTGCCGCCAATCAGTGCAGCCTATCAGTGCGATTTCATCAGTGCCGCCTATCAGTGCTCTATATCAGTGCAACCTCATCAGTGCCGTCTATCAGTGCTGCCTATCAGTGCAACCTCATCAGTGCCACCTATCAGTGCTGCCTATCAGTGCAGCCTATCTGTGCAGCCTATCATTGCACTCTCATCAGTGCAACCTCATCAATGCCGCCTATCAGTGCAGACTCATTAGTGCCGTCTGTCAGTGCAGCCTATCAGTGCCCATCAGTGCTGCCTATCAGTGCAGCCTCATCAGTGCCATCTATCATTGCAGCCTATCAGTGCAGCCTCATCAGTGCCGCTTATCAGTGCAGCCTCATCAGTGCCCACCAGTGCTGCCTATCAGTGCAGCCTCATCAGTGCTGCCTATCAGTGCTGACTATCAGTGCAGACTTATCAGTGCCCCCTATCTGTGCCCATCAGTGCTGCCTATCAGTGCAGTCTCATCAGTGCCGCCTATCAGTGCAGCCTATCAGTGCTGCCCATCAGTGACGCATATCAGTGATGCCTATCAGTGCCGCCTATCAGTGCAACTTCATCAGTGCCACCTATCAGTGATCTATATCAGTGCAGATTCATCAGTGCCGCCTATCAGTGCAGCCTATCAGTGTCCATCAGTGCTGCCTATCAGTGCAGCCTCATCAGTGCCGCTTATCAGTGCAGCCTCATCAGTGCCCACCAGTGCTGCCTATCAGTGCAGCCTCATCAGTGCTGCCTATCAGTGCTGACTATCAGTGCAGACTTATCAGTGCCCCCTATCTGTGCCCATCAGTGCTGCCCATCAGTGACGCATATCAGTGATGCCTATCAGTGCCGCCTATCAGTGCAACTTCATCAGTGCCACCTATCAGTGATCTATATCAGTGCAGATTCATCAGTGCCGCCTATCAGTGCAGCCTATCAGTGTCCATCAGTGCAGCCTCATCAATGCAAATTCATCAGTGTCGCCTATCGGTGCTCTATATCAGTGCAGACTCATCAGTGCCGCCTATCACTGCCCATCAGTGCAGCCTCATCAGTGCAACTTCATCAGTGCCACCTATCAGTGCTCTATATCAGTGCAGACTCATCAGTGCCGCCTATCAGTGCTGCCTATCAATACAGCCTCATCAGTGCCGCCTATCTGTGCAGCCTATCAGTGCAACTTCATCAGTGCCGCCTATCAGTGCAACCTTATCAGTGCCGCCTATCAGTGCTGCCCTTCAATGCAAACTCATCCGTGACGCCTATCAGTGCTGCCTATCAGTGCAGCCTATCAGTGCATTCTCATCAGTGCCACCTGTCAGTGCAACCTCATCAGTGCCGCCTTTCAGTGCTGCCTATCAGTGCAGACTCATCAGTGCCACCTATCAGTACAGCCTATCAGTGCCCATCAGTGCAACTTCATCAGTGCCACCTATCAGTGCTGCCTATCAGTGCAACCTCATCAGTGCTGCCCATCAGTGCCGCCTATCAGTGCTACATATCAATGCCGCCTATCAGTGCTGCCTAGCAGTGCAACCTCATCAGTGCCGCCTATCAGTGCAGCCTCATCAGTGTCACCTATCAGTGCAGCCTATCAGTGCAGACTCACCAGTGCCGCCTATCAGTGCAGCCTATCAGTGCCCATCAGTGCTGCCTATCAGTGCAGCCTCGTCAGTGCCGCCTATCAGTACCCATCAGTCCCGCCTATCAGTGCTGCCTATCAGTGCAGCCTCATTAGTGCTGCTTATCAGTGTAGCCTATCAGTGCCCATTAGTGTCACCTATCAGTGCCGCCTCATCAGTGCCCATCAGTGAAGGAGAGAAATTACCTGTTTGTTAAATTTTATAACAAACTATGAAAAACCGTTTTTTTTAATGTTCAGTCTTTTTTGTTTATTTAGCAAACAATAAAAAAAACAGCGTTGATTAAATACCACTAAAATAAAGATCTATTTGTGTGAAAAAAATGATAAAAATGTCATTTGGGCACAGTGTAGCATGACCACGCAATTGTCAAAGAGTAACATCGCTGAAAGCTGAGAATTGGCCTGGGCAGGAAGGGGGTAACTGTGCCCACTAGGCAAGTGGTTACAATGAGCCAAAGCAAAAATCAAATTTTAGTTCTGAAGAGGTAACCAACTGTTGTTGGACTACTAGATGTGAGGGAATTCGCGACCAATCTGATTTTGGCTGGATTGGTTGAAGATCTGAATATCTATGGATGGCACAACCCTTATCATTGGAATCATAGTTGAAATGTGTTGATATTTTTACAGGCGGTGGACATTGTTTTACAATGAAAGCCTTATAACATTCGCTGCACTGGTTCTATACCTCCGCTTACACCACTGCGCTTCTCTCTTTACATTCAATGCTACATGAGAAATATCTGTGCTTTTTTCTCATCACACCTAGCAGCGACATTATGCAACTTGTAAGCCTCTGATTGGCTGATATTTTTAAATCACAGAGGATTCTCTCATTACCAGTTACAACTGACATACTAGAGGTAGAAGGTTGAGTATGGCTCACTATCTCCACCCATTGGTAGATGTTGGCATTGCAACTGCATGTAAAAAAAAAAAAAAAGCATTTACAGCAAAATGTAGTTACTCCATGCTGGGGAGAGCTAGCAGACTATTTGATGATATTCACTAGGCATTCATTGACTTGGATGGCTACCATTTGTACATTTTATTTGTTAAGAAATTATTACTTTGTTACCCCAAATTATTTATTAGAATGTCTAAAATATATACATTTTCCCAAAATGCCCTTTTGTGCATTTATAGAACTTTTGCAATGCACTTTGAGTGTTTTTATACAGCGTTTCTGAGCTTTGTTTTTTTTTTATCAGCCAATAGAGAAACTACCACCTGTTGCATCATTTGTTGCTAGGTTTTTCAGCTTTCCCCTTCAGCTTTTATTTTTTATTATTATCATTATTCACTTATTATTATTTGTTAGGGTAAGGGGTTAGAGTTAATATTAGGTTAAGGTTAGGATTAGGGATTAGGATTTGGGGTTAGGGGTTAATATTTTATTTATTGTTTTATTATTATTTATTTATTCATTTTTGTTAGGATTAGAGTGTTAACACTACTACTTACCACTACGATTAATAACAATACATAAATAAATAAATGTAAAATAAATACAAAAAAAAAAAAAATAATCACAAATGATAAATAAATACAATAAATTAATGTAGTAATGAATAAATAAATAAATAAATAACCCCTAAAAAAAATAATGATAATAATAATAAAATAATAATAATAAACACCCTAACACAAAATAAATAATAATAATAATAATTAATAATAATAATAATAATAATAATTCATATTATTATTTATTTTGTGTTAGTGTTTTTATTATTATTTTATTATTATTATCATCATCCTTTTATTTTGTGCTAGGGTTAGGGTGTCTATTTATTATTATTATTTCATTTTTTTCAAGGGTTACGGGTTATTTATTTATTATTACATAGTATTAATTTATTGCATTTATTTATATTTTATTTATGATTATTTTTATTTATTTGTGTACTTATTTTACATTTATTATTATTATTATTTATATTATTATTGTTAATATTATTATTATTATTAATAATTGATTTTTTTGTTTGGGTTTGGGTGTTTATTTCTTATTATTTTCTTCGTCTTATTATTATTATTATCATTAATAATAATAATAATTTAATATTTTTTTTAATTTTAGGTGTTGATAATTATTTATTTATATTTTTATTATTACACATTATCAATTGATTTTATTTATTTATTAATGAAGATTTTTAGTTATTTGTGTATTTATTTGACACTTTTTCTTACTCCTATATTATTACTATTCTTTTAAACATTTTTGCATCTGAGCAGAAAATCAGGCAAAAACACATGGCAACACCCACGAAACCACACAAAAATGTGCAAATTGCGCGTTTACATTTGTTTTTATGGGAATAAAAACGCTCCAAAAATGCTCAAATCTACCCAATTTGAGTTACAAAAAAAAAGCTCCAGAACTTTTTTGAGCTTCAGGCGTTTGGCTTCAGGCGACGTGTAGCGGAGATGTGAACCATCTCCATAGAGAATAATTGATTTTTTCTCCTCCAGCAATTTGGAGCTTCGAGCTACAAAACGCTGAGGTGTGAATGGGGCCTAAGATAAAGACTGCTGAGGTTCGAGGGCCGCCCATCGTGCACTAAAGGGCCTCAGGCTGAGTACCAGGGCTATAGAATCTCATGCACTGGCTAGTGGGTGAACGTAGGCACACAGGGATCTGCACATGCTCAATACAATGCCATAGATACACATTTTTTGCATTTTTCAGGACAGCCCTGCATCTAAGACCTCTGTCCCTATTATGCTGTGTTCTGGGCAATGTCCCGGGATCACAATGTCACCCTTACTTGAGTTACGCATATTAACTCAACAAGGCATTCATTATGGTGAACAGGGGCCATGAGTGGGCGATCGCACACAATTAGAGGTGGTTTCGGGGACCACTCTGATAAATGCACAGTGTCTGGATGGGACCATCACTGGGCAGGCCTCTGGTGGACTGCGGGTGTGGTTAACTGTGAGCACTGGGACTGAAATGTTGGTTAGGCTATGTTCCTAATGATCCGACATGAAAGTCGTACGACTTCCAATCCGACTTTGCTCTGCTACTTCATCTCTGACTTTTATGTACGGGATCCAACTTTCATCCGACCATACCAGGTGCCTTAGGTCTGGTATGAATCTTGAGGGGAAACACCGCGCCAAAAAAGTAAAAAAAAAAAAATCCATACCAGACCCTTATCCGAGCATGCAGCCCGGCAGGTCAAGAAAGGGGGGGGGGGGTGAGCGAGCGCTCCCCCCTCCTCCTGAACCATACCAGGCCACAAAGCCTCAACATTGGGGGGTGGGTGCTTTGGGGCAAGAGCCTCTTCCCGAAAACCCAGGACGGTGGTTGTGGGGGTTTGCGGGTGGGGGGCTTATCGGGATCTGAAACACCTACCCATTCACCCCTAAAAAAGCAGTGTAGTGTAAATATAAAAAAGAGACGGTTTTTGACAACTCCTTTATTAAAAGTGAAGAATGTCCCCCGTCGTAACTCCAACGTGTCTTCTTTCTCTGGTTCTGCCACCGATGTGTTCTTCCTCCGGTCTTCTCCCTCCACTGCTGTCTTCTCCCTCCGGTGATGTGTTCTTCCTCCGGTCTTCTCCCTCCACTACTGTCCTCTCCCTCCGGTGATGTGTTCTTCCTCCGGTCTTCTCCCTCCACTACTGTCTTCTCCCTCCGGTGATGTGTTCTTCCTCCGGTCTTCTCCCTCCACTACTGTCTTCTCCCTCCGGTGATGTGTTCTTCCTCCGGTCTTCTCCCTCTACTGCTGTCTTCTCTCTCTGGTGATGTGTTCTTCCTCCGGTCTTCTCCCTCTACTGCTGTCTTCTCTCTCTGGTGATGTGTTCTTCCTCCGGTCTTCTCCCTCTACTGCTGTCTTCTCTCTCTGGTGATGTGTTCTTCCTCCGGTCTTCTCCCTCTACTGCTGTCTTCTCCCTCCGGTGATGTGTTCTTCCTCCGGTCTTTTCTCTCTGCTGCTGTCTTCTCCCTCTGGTGATGTGTTCTTCCTCGGGTCTTCTCCCTCCACTACTGTCTTCTCCCTCCGGTGATGTGTTCTTCCTCCCAGGGCCGATCCTGGGCGGGTGCGCGGGGTGCAGTGCACCCAGGCGCCGCAGGGAGAGGGCGCTGAACTGTAGAAGTTCTCCCTTCACTCCTCTCCACTTTTTCAAGGCTGGCGGGAGAGGGACGCCGCGGACCCACGTGACGTGGGGCGCGTGGGCGGGTCCTAGCCGGGACCCTCCTTCTTGTGTAGTGGCCTCCCTCTTCTGTCATCACCTCCCTCTTCTGGGCTCCTTCTTGTGTAGTGGTCTCCCTCTTCTGTCGTCG
>BLSH010372939.1:486092-498637 GCA_018402905.1 Glandirana rugosa | reverse complement strand
GAGAGTGAGAGAAAAAAACGCACCCCATATTGGAAGAACATCTCCCGCTAAAGATACCTTGATGCGCACAGGTCCTTACCTGCTCAGGTGAGAGTTCTGAGAGCACAGATCCAGTTGAAGCACCTTAGAAATGGAATCCTTTTTGGGGTGATTAACCACCCCCCTGCACAAAGAGGCTTCCCACACCATTGTTTGGAGCACGAATCGTTTTATGAACTTTGGAGCACAAGTCACTCATTTGTCACTTTTACCACTCTATTATAAAGGACTATATTTGATTTTCCACTTGATATTTATTTTTATTTTTATTCACTATCTTGCTACAATTTATTTATCTTATCACAATATCACAGACATTCAGATTTTATTGAATTTTGCATCTACTTCTTTTTATCTCGGTATTATTATATATATTATATCCTTGTTTTATTATCATGAGTATGTATACACCTGTCTAGTATCGCCCAGGCAAAATCAGCAAGGTGCATTGTACACTTCGTTTTTTACCTATTTAACTACTAACAGTGAAATAGTGTGGCAATACATCCTAGAACCACTAGGGGCAAGGTTCTTTTACTTACACACTGGTATAGGCTGCGCAGTACCATCCTCATCCTTAGATAACCATATATATTGTCAGATATTAGGCACAGCAGCAACCTAGTCCTTTCTCCAGTGTGCGACCATAGTAGCGCGGGGATACATCCTCACATGTTAAAGTTGCTTGCTTTTGGCAAGATCTTTGTTGTGTAGCTTTGTGGATTAAAATGCTTTAGTTGTTTTGAGAAACAGTTAAATTGGTGGGTTTTGTTCCACTTTAAAAGGATTATCTGTGTGCCCCTCTGATCCTGTTACTAAAGGCTTGGCTTCCCCGAGTTCAGGACAAAGCCCAACCCTCCAAGCCAAAGAGATCAGTTGGTCTACTATCAAATGAAAGAACCCTTATTGGAAGTTGAGATTTTCTCTATCAACAGCCGGTTGTTGATTGGTCATGAAATAGCTCTGAAGGTAGAGATTAGCGAGGAATTTGAGTTCTTGGTTCCCTAATAAAATCAGGAGGTTCCACGGGCTTATCTGGCAAACAAAGGTAATAGCTGAGACCTTGTAGATTTTCAAATGGGTTCACTTTTAACCTAGTACAACTTTAGTAGAACTGCACAATGTTTGTGCCATAAAGTTCGCATGATTGTCAAACCAGCCAATTCTTGGATCATCAATCGTTCACTCTCTATGGGCAGTAGACAATCTCCAAAGACACCCCCTGGCCAACCAATCTCATATCATGGATCGATTTTCTGAGATGTATTTATTACAGCTAATTACTTTTGGTCCTTACCAAAAGGTTAGCACCAGAAATGCCTCTGCCATGCATGTTTAGCTGATACCAGCGCTTATTCGACTGCTTGTTTCTCTTCTAAACTAAACCTCATGTCTATGCTGCCATTACCATTCTCTTCTCTCTCCAGTCAGGTCTTTCTTACTAGAAACAATGCATTCTGCGTTGCCGAGATTTTATTGATTAGTTACTGATAAGGAATGCTGGCTCATTGGTTGTGATATACGAATAGCCACTAGAGGGAGAATTTATAGGCCAATACATCATTTGGATTACAGTACAGAAATCAGGCAAAACTTTATCAAAAGAAATTTCTTTTAGGTTACAATTGTCATATTTTCATTATTTATTAAAAACATTTGAAGCTGAACTCTAGGTATAATCATAATTCCACATAGTTACGTTTGTCCAGCTTGGTACAATGTAAGTGTGCATATTTCATACCTGAGGGTCCACTGGGAAAGCTGATATTCACTGTAGTATTTGGTACTACTACAGTGATAGCTGTGATTATCCTGGTCCTTCTGCACAGTGACCACAAGGGTCATTCACTTGGCACATGGGGTCACTCGCTGGCCACACAGATTACCTTGTATCTCATAACCGTGGGACCACCGTGAAAGCTGGCAAGCACTACTACAGTGATCACTATGATCCCCTGTGTCTTGTGTCGACTGCACACTAACCACAAGGGGTCACTTGCTCACTACTGCCACCATACACAGAATACCTTGTAATTTTTTCAATGAATACCAGGCATTCTGTGATTGGACAAGGTGGAGGGGAGGGGCTGTGACATCATGATCTCCACCTTATGATTCCATGATAAGTTATCAATACTTTATTAAAAACACACATATATATATATACACACACACACACACATATACATTTTTGTATTAAATTGGATTTAATTAAAAATAAGCAGGTACACAATGCAGAACCTGGAAGGGCAGCTGTGGCATGCGTTCCACGGGCCAGATGTGACATCAACGGAACCAGGAAACTCCAACCAACGCGTTTCACCCTTCCACTGGGGGTCCTCAGGAACCTTTAGCACTTTACGATTGGCATGAAAAGACTGTGACACTCATTGGACTTAATACTGAGCACTTTTTGGATGTAGAGAATTTATTTTTGGGATGACTGTAATATAGATAGCCCTATGAAAGTTTTTATATTTAGTTTTTTAGTTTGCTAAAGGGACACAGTGCCTTTGTAACAGCGGCTGTCTAACAAGGGTAAATAGTGCAGATAGTGGGTTTATTTGAATAATAAAGATCATACCTGGTGTTCAGCTTTAATACAGAGTGCTTTCAGCCCTTGTTGATTCCTTCTTCAATTTGAAGACAGAGCATCTCTGTTAGCAGTAAGGAAGGTGGTGTGTCTCTCTTCTGAATCATTCAGCTGTGCATGTAATCTGACTGCTACTCAGGTCTGTATTCACAGCCTAGTACTAAGATAACTAAAGCCCTGGAGTACCAGAACCATACTCGCCACCTGCTGGCTGAAAGTGGTAAATATGAAACATGTATTTGCAATTAATACCTTTTTTAAAATATGTTTATTTCCTTACTATGATAAACAAACAAACATATGGACAATGCCCTATGTTCCCTTTAATAGGCAGGGGGAAGGCAAGCAGTCAATAGAGGCACACCAAGAACACTCCTGATGGGCAGGAGTGGTGATGGCTTCACTTCACTCCCAATGGAAGAACAGAGTGGCATAGGAGTAAGGAAAGGTGTTTAAGGAAGGGTTAATGTGTGTGTTTTAGGTGCGTCGCTTTTTAGGTGCATTTTAGGTGCGTTACCATTGAATTCAATGGAAGGCACTTTTTTTGATGAAAGCGCATCAAAGATTCCGGAAGCAGGATTTTTTTCTAATGCACTGCACCAAAAACGCACAGGTGTGAATGGGACCCAAGGAGCTTGCAGCAAGACATTATTCAGACTCTGGTAACATGAGAAGTTTAGAAATAACAGGTTTTGTATTGACACTTTTCTTGTGTTATTCTACCTTTTCTCTTCACTTGCCACCATATCTCTGCCAGAATTGAATTTTGGAATTCCAAAAACGTGGCGTCCCTAGCAATATACCCTGCTACAATGAATGGGTCTCTCTACTGCTGCATTCTTCATATGTACACCAAATGATATGTCCATAGAGCAGCCATTCTCAACCAGGGTTCCGTGGAACCCTGGGGTTCCTCCAGAGGTTGCTAGGGGTTCCTTGAACTGTGGCTGTTGAACCACCTATTTGATGTTCATGGTTCAGCACCACATAGCAAAGCTAGCACCATGACACCAAATATCTTTTTAGCTGTCTTTAAGTCTAGGTTCACACCTATGCGGATGCGTTTTCCGCGTTTTCTTCCTGACGATTCTGTCGCAATTTGCTCTTTTGAATTTTTTTTGGGGGAGATGGGAATTTGTTGCTAAGCAGATTTAAAAATGCAAAACGTGAATCACGGCAAAATTGCTGCAAAAAAACACCACTTGCGTTTCTGGTGCAGCTCCATTGAAGTCTATGGCATGCAAAACGCAAACTGCATTGAGAAAAAAAAGTCCCTGACCCTTTCCAAAAAAAACGCAACTGTGAAAAACGCACAGATGTGAACTACATCCACAGGAAGCCATGTTAAATGGACTGTAGTGCGTTTCTGCAAGCTGTGATACACGGTTAAAAAACGCATAGGTGTGAACCTAGACTTAGGGTGGCATTCTGAGCACCACTTTAACGTGGACATTCTTCCTATTGACCACCAATATAAGGGCCATTGTTCCTATTGCGCCCTAATGAGTTGGTTTTAGTAAGGGTTCCTCGAGATATGATTTTTGGGGTTCCTGTAGGGTTAAAAGATTGAGAAAGCCTGCCATAGAGGATCATCCTCATATTTATAGTATAGCTAAAGGCATTTTTTATTTAGTGTTGGATAGAGTGGAGGGGTTAAAACATCTGTCAGCTTTTTATTGCTGTCTGTGCCCCTGTTAGGAAGATTCACTCTTTTATTTGTCCTGTTTACCATTATCATTAAAAGTGAACGTAAAAGAAAATCCCAAATTTTGGGTTGTCCCCAGAACAGGAAAAGGGAAATATTCCAAAGGAGACATTAGTTCTGGTGACCCTGGTGACTACTCACTTTGGAGGGATTTCCTCTCACTTCCTGTTTTGGCTACAGAACAGGAAATTAAGGAAAATCTCCCCAAAAAGATTTGCCAGGGGTTATAACCCTGCCTTACTCTATCCAAAATGAAATAGAACAATTTTCCTTTGCTTACACTTTAAGGCAAAATGACCAGAGTAGAGGTCACTCACAAAGAGTCCTTCAAAGATATAAGCAGCCAATTCAACCTTATGTCATTTATTTGGAACTGAATTATTAAATAGGTCAAATAATCCTACGAGAAGATCGAACAGCAGACACTGTTTCCCTTCTAGACCTAGGTCAGACATACAAAAATATACCCCATACAGCAGATACTAGCAACAATATTAAAGATATAAAATACATCAAATATTAAATTCATATTTAAAAATTATATTAGGAGATTGCAAATGCTACAAAAAATATTAAAGTTTTTTAATTCATCAGTTTCATGTCCTAGTATATTTCTGCTGCAGCAGAAAACTATAAAGCCTCTGTCTAATGCGCGATAAGCTAGATTACATTGTGAATTATTAAGCAGATGAGTCACACTCTGCTATATTCTGAATACCAGGAGCAGAGAGTCCATGGCATGTAGTGCTGCAGTACAGATATTGTCCAGGAGAGGGTGCTGTTGGAATATTTTTGAAAGTTGGAAGACTGTTCATTCTTACACATTGAAAACAGGTATACAATACATAAGTGTTTTTATCAATAAAGTGATATTTTTTGGCCCATGTAAATATGAATTAAGCGGAGTTCTGACCACATTTTTTTTCTGCATCTCCTCTGCTACATAATTTACATGAACCCATGTCTCCAAATAAATCCCCTTTCGTGTACATGCTTTTTAGAATGTACTTACCTTAGATTTCCTCTTCTTGAGCGCTTCCATCTTCCTTGTGGGCATGTGAAGCCCACTCAGACTCTCTTCCGGGATACGGTGCTGCTGGCTACCCAGCATGCACCTCCCGATCTTGCGCATGCGCACAGGGCTGGTGCAAGAATTTTTGACACCCTAGGCAAAACCTAATTTTGCCGCCCCCTTGGCTCCACCCCTGACTCCACCCCCTTTCCCCTGCCCAGCCTGATCAGCGTCAATCAAATGCAGCCTCACCAGCGCCCATCAAATACAGCCTCACCTGTGCCCATCAAATACAGCCTCACCTGTGCCCATCAAATACAGCCTCACAGGGGGTGGGGGCGGAGGGGGTTATTTGGCAGATCAGTCACTATTTCTATATACATTTGCAAATGGCAAGTGATAATACAATCTCATTATCTCAGTCAGACAGTGTCAGTTTTTACATGAATCAATGCAGAGCAGCCAATGACAGATCAATAGTGGCCAGGCGCCCCTAGGCAGCAGTGCGCCCTAGGCGGCCGCCTACTCCGCCTAGTGGTAGAGCCGGCCCTGCATGCGCATTGCATGCAGAGCACTGCGCCGACAGTATGTCTGGTTACCATCACAACGGGCAGGGACGGAGGAAGGGCCTGCCCTGTTGCTATGGCAACCAAGATAAGCAATCTATGTGGCGATGCACGCTGACTCCTCGGAATTGTGACACACATCTCCCAGGAGCCAGAGTGCTGCAGGAAATTGCGTACATCGCCGCGGAGGGGGGAGACAGGAAGACATAAAGAAAGCCTTGGAAAAAAAGTAAGTTAAGAAAAAAAAAATTGCCCAATGCTGTTATTATGGATACTTAGGAAACGGATGATGAGAACATTAAAAAGTGGGTGGAACTCCGCTTTAACCTCCCTGGCGGTAATCCCGAGTGTGGCTCAGGGTGGAATTTCAGTACCATTAGCGGTAACCCCGAGCCACACTCGGGATTGCATTGCTGGATCCAGGCAGCATTACTCACCTTGTCCCCTGGATCCATCGATGTCCCCCTCTGTGTCTGCGGGCTGTGTCCTCCGCCCAATGCCTCTGTGTGCCGGGCTCCGTTCCCTGCGAGCGTCGCGTCGCACGGGGTCAAAGCCTGGCGGGAAATTCAAAATGTGAAACACACACAGCACATACAGTACACTGTAATCTGTAAGATTACATTACTGTATCAAATCATTTCACATCCCTTTTGTCCCTAGTGCTTTGCCCAGTGCACTGCATGCACTTTTATATTATTTATGTCATTCTTTCTGCCTGGAAACTTGAGAATGTCCATAGCAACCAAAAAGCGTCCCTTTACGTCAAAAGCGGTTTTTGATTAGCTAGAAAATAGCGATAGTAAATAAGAATCATTTGCAGAATTGAGTGATACTGATTTTGGGGAAATTTATCATCAGACACTGAACGTGACGACAGCGACAATTCTGCAACTGAGCAAATTTCAGTGTTTTTGGTTTGATTACATTATTGAATACATTTTATTAATATTACGCTATTATTTTTGATAATTATTTTTAGTTATTTATTATATTATAATTTAAGATTTAATTTTTCAAACTTTATCATACCCGGGATGTCTACTAGACTCTTGTTTGGACAGATTTAAGTGAGTTGTTCCTAAGAATTACAGGCCTACAATATAAAACGCCAAATTTTCATGCAAAATAATCGTACCGCTTTCAGCACCAAAAATCTGAAATAATCATCCCGCCAGGGAGGTTAAAGAGCAAATGTTGATGATGGTCTATTCGCAGTTGTCTATTTTCCCAGAAGTAGAAATCCTATTCATTGGCATATGGTTAGTTCTTGTTTATACAGATATAAAAGTATAATTAAAGGCAAAACTTTTTTCCTTGTTTCGTTTTAGACAGAGTGGAGAGGGATTAGAACATCTGTCAGGTTTTTACTGCTAACTCTGACCCTGTTAGGGAGATTCGCTCTCTCTATTGGTCTTGTTATCATCAAAAGTGAAAATAAAAGAAAATCACAAATGTTGAGTTGTCCCCAGAACAGTAATAGAGAGGAAATCTTCCATTGGGGACACTGATTCTGGTGACCTGGGAGGCCCCAATGGATTTCTCTAATTTGCAGGGGTTTACTCTCGCTTCCTGTTTGGCTATGGGGCATGGGGAACTCATAGGTTGAAATGTTGTGTATTTTATTTTATGGGGTTTTTTTTCTTTATAAAAAAAAATTATTTGCACTTTTATGTTTTATTTACAGTCCTGTTTGGACAGAAAAGTGCAAATATAAGTCCATTTACTGAAGGCTGAGATACATTTTTTTAGATAGGAAACTCCTATCCTAATATTTATCAGTGATTCCCTTCTGCAGTAGGGAAGAGACACAATAAGATACACATCTTTCCAAAAACTGTTCTGTTTATTCAGTGGATTTGAAGTTTTTTAGACCCATGCTTACATAGGTGTAGCGCTAGCCCCAAAGGAGCTGCTGGTGCTTGGGCCTATTTCCCCCTTACAGCACCCACAGCCAGGCACGTGGTATTTTCCACACTCTTCCTCAATCTCAATTAACAGTCTAGGGCAGTGGTTCTCAACTCCTGTCCTCCGTACCCACTAACAGGCCAGGTTTGCAGGATAACTGAAATACATCACAGGTGATATAATTTGCTGCTCAGTGATTGCAGTATTCTAGTCTGCATCTCCCAATACTTAAAATCTGGCCTGTTGGTGGGTCCAGAGGACAGGAGTTGAGAACCACTGGTCTAGGGGTTTTGTTTTTGGTGTTCTTATTCAAGGAGCAATGGACTTGGATAGGGATCGGAGCATGGGAAACCCCGTAACTTCTGAAAACTGTAGAAAGAAAAAGAAAATGATCCATAAGCTGCACATCATGAAGCAGACCCATGTGCATGAAATGAGATGAATGGCAGCCTCAGCCGAGACTCCAGTCAGACCATGCCTCCAACGCATTTCGCTCTACCCCTTGGAGCTTAATCATGACTAAATGTGCTTAAATAAAGCTTTTCTGAGGTTTTACCTTCTGAAACTTTTCAACCTCATTGGATCAATGTATACTGTATGTATATATGTATATGATGATGTGCATATGTTGCTCACATTTCCTTACGTTGCCTGTGATCTAAGAAAGGAAACATGCAACATGACAAAAACTGAAAACACAGTTGTAAAACAAAAACCAGTACAGTACAAACAGAAGAAAAGTCTTATTTTAACCACTTGCCGATCAGCCGCTGCACTTATACGGCGGCAGGTCAGCCAGGGATTAACGGGGGCACGCGCGTCCCTGCTGGTCCCGTGGGCTCCATATTTGGCTGGTGATCTGCGATCATTCTACACAGAGGCAGAATGGGGATCTGTCTATGCAGGGGAGGGCTGGGCCGGGGGGCAGGGTGGCAATTGCCCCCCAGGCCACCCTAACTTACATTCAAAAAGGCTGCCGCCCGCTGCCGCTCACCCTTTTTTCTTTTTGTGGAGGAAGGAAGTAGGGGCCAGGCAAAGGGGGGGCACTGGTGAGGCTGCATTGGTGGGTGGTGAGGCTGCATTGATGCATTATTTTTGTTAAAGCTCCTTTGTTGCTATTAACATTAAATTATGTTACCACATTGTATCATATTTGTCTTACTTCATAACCTCAATATCCATTATAAAACCAGGTGGGCATGGATGGTGAGCTGATTCGGTGGTTCAATGGGCCACTTGACTGGACTTGCCCCCCAGGCCTAAGGCTGCCAGCCCTCCCCTGTGTCTATGTAAACAAGGTGGTTCCCCGTTCTGACAGGGGACATGTTTGAGATCTGCTGTTTCCAGTTATCTGTCATGTCCCTGCCAGCCCATCCCCCCTACAGTTAGAACATACTCAGGGAGCACATTTAACCCTTTGATTGCCCCCTAGTGTTAACCCCTTTCCTGCCAGTGTCATTTTTACATTGATCACTGCATTTTTATAGCACTGATCAATGTAATAATGTCACTGGTCCCCAAAAAGTGTCATTTGGGGGTCAGATTTGTCTGCCGCAACGTCGCAGTCCCGCTAAAAATAGCAGATTGCCGCCATTACCAGTAAAAAAATAGATAAAAAAACAAAAGTCCATAAATCTATCCTGTAGTTTGTAGATGAGATAACTTTTGCACAAACCAATCAATGTAGAAAAGAACATATTGGCCTGAACTGATGAATAAATTAGTTTTTTTTTTCAATATTTATTATAACAGAAAGTAAAAACAAAATGTTTTTTTTTTTTTAATTGTCGCTCTTTTCTTGTTTATAGCACAACAGTCATCTGTCATGGCTTCCTGTATACAAAGACAATCCAAGGTACTTGGTAGGAGGTAAAAATTGATGCTGATCGGGGGTTTGGCCATTTTACCTCCTACCAAGTACCTTGGGTTGTATGCTTCCTTCTATCCAGTGGTGTATTTTGGTTTTGTGCTGCCCTAGGCAAGACTTAAATCGGGTGCCCCCCCCCCCCCATGTAAATTTGTCCTACCTCAGCCACGGTATACCATTCTTATCTCAGAGTTTGATGGGGAAGCTGTAGCCGTTCACAGTGAAAAGCGGCGGCTTCCTCATCAGATTCGGAGACATGATTCATCCAAGTACTATATAGGGAATTAATGCCCATGATCTGATATTCGCAGTGATACCTCACTGGTGTGGAACGATTGGTGTTTGCGTGGGAGCGGGACCGACGTGTGAATTCGCCTTTGCACGCGAGCACGGAGGATGTGGGCACTTTTCTTTTTTTTTAATTTCAATTATGGATTTTTTATTTTTTTACTTTTACACTGTTGCTTTATTTTTTTTTATCACTTTTATTGCTGTCACAAGGAATGTAAACAGGAAGGAATGTAAACATTGTTGGACAGCAATAGGCACATGACAGGTACTCTTTATGGAGAGATTTGGGGTCTATAAGACCCAAAATTCCTCCCCTGCACTTAAACGCATTCAAAAGAACAATATCTGTATATTTGAATGATTTAGATTTTTTTTAAATTAAGTTGGTTGTTTCCTGAGTAAATTGGAAATGGTGACACAGTGGTGTAGTGGATAGCACTTTCACCTGGCAGTAAAAGGGTCGCTGGTTTGAATCCCAACCATGACACTACCTGCCTGGAGTTTGCATGTTCTCCCTGTTCCTGCATGGGTTTCCTCTGATACTCCGGTTTCCTCCCACACTCCAAAGACATGCTGGTAGGTAAATTAGATCCTGTCTAAATTGGCCCTAGTATATGTATGCATGTGAGTTCAGGACCTTAGATTGTAAGCTCCCTGAGGGTAGGGACTGATGTGAATATACAATATATATGTAAAGCGCTGTGCAAATTGACGGCGCTATATAAGTACCTGAAATAAATAAATAAAATAAGTGATGTCATGTTTAGTTTACGAAACAGCCAATCAAAGCCTATCCTGGGTGATGGTAGAACCCAAGAGAGCTGCAGACGCCCCCCCCCCCCTGCTGTTTGTTATAGCAATCGAGATGCTAGTGAACCGCTCCGATTGCTATTACATGTCAGCCGACCGCCAGCTCTAAAAAACGATACCGGCTGCACTTGTATACAACCACCAAAAGGACAGGAAGAGGTTAAAGAGCCGCCTCTGCCTTTCTGCCTGGGGGGGCAACACCGCCCCCCTTGAAAAATGCTGCCCAAGGCAAACGCCTTGTCTGCCTCGTGGTCGATACGCCCCCTGCTTCTGTCATGATTTGGGTGAGTGGCTCTAACTTTTCAATGTCCCATGTTTAGGAGGCCATAAAGGACCAATGTCTCAATGACTTTTGCAGAGAGGAGTCCAGAAATAAAAAAAATATTTCCATATCTGCAGTCTATTCTAAAATCCAAAATGGTGTTATGAGATCATTTTTGAACTTACTGATCTCCAGCATTCCTGAACATCTTCTGGATCACTTCGGTGTTTTATAAAACATTACTCTTAAAAATCATAAAATCTAACAGAGCTTTACAACTGTGGTCAGGATGGGACCCCAACTCCTCCAAGGGTAGGCAGATGTCTCACTGAGAACAATAGCTGCTAAGACATGAGTCTGAGTCATGGCCAAGTTCTGTTCCTTAACTGTGATTGGACGTGACGGTTTTTATTACAGGTGTCTCAGACTGTTACACCATAGCATCAAATGATTGGCATTGTGCAACCATTTCCTCTGGGTATGAGTAAGTCTGCAGTGGTAAAGGATCACTCCGCCCCAAATTAAGCCTTTATATTTAGATGACTGTTAAAAGGTCGAATCATTCTCTGACTCCTAATTTCTGCAATTAGAAAAATTGTTAAATATGTATTTTATGGATCTGCCATTACCGACTTCCTTCTGAAAATTCTAGGTGAATGTTGTGCTAAGTCTCTGGATTCAATACTATCTAAGTCACTTATGGGCAAGGCCTACTCGCCCTGGACCAGGCGGTGCTATGTTCATGTGAAAATTGAACATTATGGCGTACCCCAGATTAGAGATGAGCCATATACTATATGCAGTGGAAGTAAACATACAGAGTCCCTCTGTGAATCTTGTTCCATACTACTGCACACCTTGTGGTCAAGTTTTTGCATTTAGGAGGGACACCGCTGAACCTATGGCCTCCCCACCAGTCCAACAAACCTCTGCCATCTCACTCCCAGTGACAGAATGGGGTCCTGCTAAGCACTAGCATGGACCTCTTGCATGCCTTCACTTAACTTCTTCTCTTCCATACCTTGCAGCCAAGTACATGAGGCCTCCATGCCATGGGCACAAAAAAGTGGCAACCACCCCAACCTATAAATGGCGTTTTCAGCAGTGGAAGTGAAATGCAAATTACTACAAACAAAAGAGATTACCCAGCACACTTACCAGTAGAGAAAACAAACATCATTAAACGTAAAGTGAAGGTGACGACTTTTGCGGTAAATATCCAACCCCACCAACGGTGAAAAAACACGGGTACCGTACCTCCGGAGTACATGAACCGACGTTCCATACCTTCTCTTCTTCAATTCACTTCCGTACGTTCTCCAGGTACGATCACGAATCGTCCTGGGGTAAGACAGTGACCCTCACTCTACCGTCTCCAAACAACCTGACCACCCCTCCGGTATCCAAGTCGCCACAGGGAGGATTTACGTTTTTGAACTGGTGTTCCACACGTCATCATACCTTGTTCTAAGTGTCTCCCTGAGACATACAAATG
>BLSH010372939.1:431140-462382 GCA_018402905.1 Glandirana rugosa | reverse complement strand
GCCTGAAGAACAGTAAACTGGCCCTTTGTTTAGAAAGTTTGGAGACCCCTGCCCTAGAGAATAAAATAGTGGTAGTTCCATTTTTTTTTCATGTCACACAATATTAGCGCAATGGTTTGTGAAATGCAAAATTTCAGTACAAATACACTAAAGTTCATTTTAGGGCATACAAGCACAAAACAATTACCCAATTTGTGGTAAAATATAAAAGGTGAGGTTGCACTGAGTAAATAGATACCCAACATGTCAAGCCCTAAAATTGTGTTCTCCTGTAAAATGGCGACAAACTTCAGTACCCAATAGGCGACACTTTAAAATCATTTAGATTGTGAGCTCCGTGAGCAGGCCCTCCTATTCCTTCTGTATTGAACTGTATTGTAATTGTACTGTCCCCCCTTTACATTGTATAGCGCAACGTAAACTGTTGGCACTATATAAATCCTGATAATAATAATATAAGCCTCTAGAGGTCATCAGTTTGGAGTCAACGATGAATAATGTAGCCAGAATTATTGGTCTTGTTCCAACACTATGCGTCTGGGTCATTAGCAGGAAGGGGAGCTGAGTAAATGCAGGACTGCCGACCTCTCACCTTGATATATGGCAGCACCCGTCATGCTGGTCCTAGGTCTACTGATGGGCATCCAGAGACCAGGACAGGAAGCATGATGGGGGTACGGGGGGGGCAACACAGGAATCAATCCTGTGGCTGCAGTGTGTGCCCCCTAGTGTTAAGGCACATCAATCTACTCATATTAACGCACATTGCATTAGGGTAGCCAATTCAATATGAGTGGGCTGCCAATGCACCACAATGGATGAATGCCCCTTTTTTAACAACGCAACGCACCACAGCACATGGCATACACTATATTACCAAAAGTATTGGGACACCTGCCTTTACATGCACATGAACTTTAATGGCATCCCAGTCTTTGTCCATAGGGTTCATTATTGAGTTGTCCAATATTGAGTCAGATAGAGCTCAACTCAAGTCCCAGCTAACGGATTCCCAGCAGCCTTTAGCCCTTTCCTTCCAAGCCCAAGTGTTCCTGGCAAATCCCTTTCCTTTATTGGATCGCAGCTCTTTCAATCATGGTGCCTCAGCATCACATATAGGCTATACCTAGCATGGTCTTCATGGAAATCCAATCTAATTAGAATAGCCCAGTCCTCCAGACTGACACCCCCAAGAGGGCATTTTGATAGTTACATAACTCTGTCCACTACTTGCATCAGAGCTGGGGCTCTTGAGGTAAGTACTTAGGCAGTGTCCTATGAGGTTTTCAGGAAGCTATGTACAGCCCTTCCCACCAGTCATGATCTCCCTGCATTGCAGAGAGAAGCAGAGAGACCCAGTGATGGCATCACTGGCACTAAAATAAGCTACAAAATAAAAACAGGAAGGTTTTATTTAGAAAAAATCATGTGCATGTCAATGATGGGGAAAGTAGGAACCAGGGAAGGCAACATTTAAACAAATTAAATTTGGATTTTAACTACTTTGGATTTTAACTACTGCAGCTCCGGAAGATTACCCCCCTTCATGACCAGGCCATTTTTTGCGTTACAGCACTGCATTACTTTAACTGACAGTTGCGTGCAACGCTGTACCCAAATAAAATTGATGTCCTTTTTTCCCATAAATCAAACATTCTTTGGTGGTATTTGATCACCTTTTTTTAATATTTGCTTTCTTTTTAACCACTTCCCGCACGGCCTATAAACAAATGACGGCCGGGCGGTGTTTCAGTTATTCTGACTGGACATCTGTTGACATCTTTCAGGATAACCGACTATCGCATGCCCGTGGGGGCGTGCATCGCGGCGATCGGTAGTGCGGTGTGTCAGCCTGACCCACTGCATTACCAATCTCCATCGGAAGCTCTTTACCACGCGATAAACTGTGACCAATCATGGCTGGTCACAGTGTAAACAGGAAGAGCCGTTTATCAGCTTTTCCTCTACTCACGTCTGTAGACGTGAGTAGAGGAGAGCCGATCAGCGACTCTCCTGACAGGGGGGGTCTGCACTCTGTTTATCAGTGCAGCCCCCCTAGGATCGCCACCCAGAACCACCAGGGAGCCCATTTAGGGACCACCAGGGAAAGCCCACCCAGGATCACCAGGGAGCCCACCCTGACCACCTGGTAGTGCATCCTAGACCACCAGGTAGGGGGCACAATGCCCAACATAGATGGCACTTAGTGCCCATTTTAGATGACACCCAGGACCACTAGGGAATGCCCACCTTACTTTGCAAGCTGATATTGCCACCTATCAGTGCCCACCAGTGCCACCTATTAGTGCCCCCCATCAGTGCTACCTATTAGTGCCCATCAGTACCACCTATCAGTGCCCATCAGTGCCGCCTATGTGTGCCCATCAGTGCCGCCTATGAGTGCCCATCAGTGCTACCTATGAGTGCCCATTCGTGCAGCTTATCAGTGCCCGTCAGTGCTGGTTATCGGGGCCACCTATCTGTGCTGCATATATGTGCCTTATCATCAGTGCCCATCAGTGCCACCTCATCAGTGCCAATCAGTATTGCATCATCAGTGCCTGTCAGTGTAGCCTCATCACAGTGCCCGTCAGTGGTGGAGAAAATTACTTATTTACAAAGTTTTGTGACCGAAATAGAAAAAAACGTTTTTTTTCTAAATGTTTGTTTTTATTTTATTTGTAGCGCAAAAAATAAAAACCCCAGAGGTGATCAAATACCACCAAAAGAAAGCTCTATTTTTGGGGAAAAAAAAGATAAAAATTTTGTTTGGGTACAACGTCGCATGACCGCGCAATTGTCATTTTAAATACAACAGCGCTGAAAGCTGAAAATTGGTCTGGGCGTGAACGGGGTTAAGTGCCTGGTATTGAAGTGGTTCAACAGGTCTATAATATTCCTTATAGCTATACAGTGCATTTGGAAGTATTCACAATGCTTCACTTTTTTTGGTTTTGATTGGACATGATTTGGAAAAGCACACACCTGTCTATATAAGGTCTCACAGTTAATAGTGCATGTCAGAGCACAAACCAAGCCATGAAGTCCAAGGAATTGCCTGTAGACCTCCGAGACAGGATTGTATTGAGTCACAGATCTGGGGAAGGGTACAGAAAAATGTCTGCAGCATTAGAGGTCCCAATGACCACAGTGGCCTCCATCACCCATAAATGAAAGACGTTTGGAACCACCAGGACTCTTCCTAGCCAAACTGAGCAATCAAGGGAGAAGAGCCTTAGTCAGGGAGGTGGCCAAGAACCCGATGGTCACTCTGACAGAGCTCCAGCATTCCTCTGTGGAGAGAGGAAAACCTTCCAGAAGAACAACCATCTCTGCAGTACTCCACCAATCAGCCCTGTATGGTAGAGTGGCCAGACGGAAGCCCCTCCTCAGTAAAAGACACAGGTCAGCCTGGAGTTTTCCAAAAGGCACCTGAAGGACTCCCAGACCATGGGAAACAAAATTCTCTGGTATGATGAAACAAAGATTGAACTCTTTGGCCTAAATGGCAAGCATCATGTCAGAGGAAACCACGCACCGCTCATTACCTGCCCAATACCATTCCTACAGTGAAGCATGGTGGTGGCAACATCATGCTGTGGGGATGTTTTTCAGTGGCAGGAACTGGGAGACTAGCCGGGATCAAGGAAAAGATGAATGGGAGCAGCGGCTCCGATGTCCTTTCCTCCACCACTTCCGCCGTGCGTGTCCTCTCTCCTTCTTCTAGGTGTCCAATAGGATCGGCTGACATTTTAGCCAATCAGGAAATGGGTCTCAGACTCGCTTCCTGATTGCCGGGGAGGAGATTTAGTGTGAAAATAGCAAATATTTATTCACTATCGTCACGTAACTGGCTGGGCTTGGAGTGCAGTGCTCTGTGCCCCAAGCCCACCCATTTTTGAAGGCCTATTAGAGCCTCTGGCTCTAATCACGTGCTTCAAAAAACATCCCCCGTGCATCCGGTGTCCTGTATGTAGATCAGGGTGCCGGACGCATGCCCCTAATGGTCAGGCCACATCTCCCTCAATGATAAATTCATCTACAATCAATGTTAACACTTTCATGGTAAAAAAAAGCTTATTAGAGTAAGTAAATAGAAATAACAATTGTATGGTGTATACTGTATTCCATATAGTTGCCTTAGAAGTGAACAAAATGTTCAGTTCCAAAAGTTGTCATAACCAATTTGATTGCACAGACTCAATTCAAATCAATGAAAATAGTAGTAATTGATTGAACAGTGTAATAAATGGATTGTTTTAATGAGCAGATCATATCAGATTGATATGGCCAGCATTAGGTGCAGGTTGACAAACATTTTTTGACATGTCTAAGCGTCTTTCATTGAATTGGACCCATTCCATTTGAAAGGGCTCTCTAACTTACTTACACATCTGCAGACCAAAAAAGTAACTACACTGCAACGCATACAGTAAAAGTGGCATACTTTGTTCAAAGGGTCAGGTGGGTTTGTTCTGTGGTTGCATGCATGCTCTTAAAAATAAATGGCAAGGCACCCACCTTGCGTTGCTCCCCCCGCACATTAACATTCTACAACGTGCACCCACAAATGTGAATGGGCCCTAAACATTATCCTTATTTATGGGGGAAACAGTGGCTTAATGGTTAGCTTCTTGCAGTGCTGGGGTCCCAAGTTTGAACTTTGGACAGGTTGCGGTTGCATGCATGCCCTTAAAAATGAATGGCAAGGCACCCACCTTGCGTTGCTCCCCCGCACATTAACATTCTACAACGTGCACCCACAAATATGAATGGGCCCTAAACATTATCCTTATTTATGGGCGAAACAGTGGCTTAATGGTTAGATTCTTGCAGTGCTGGGGTCCCAAGTTTGAACTTTGGACAGGTGTGTGGGTTTCCTCCCACAATCCAAACATATAGATGGGTTATTGTCCCTAATATGTTTGTGCATGTATTTGAGATAGGAACCTTAGATTGTAAGCTCCATTGAGGGCAGGGACTGATATGAATGTACAGTAGGTAAAGTGCTGCATAAATTGTCAGCGCTACATACATAAGTGTAATAAATGCATATATATCCTGCTCCTTCATTCAGGCCTCAGTTAAAATGCTGAGCATTATACTGCTACCATCTCCTTGTTCAGACCTGCAACCTTGGCTTTCTAGCACTGACATTTTTGTTGCTCCCAGTCACATAGCATCTCCCAGTATGGAAAGAACCGTGCATTAATTAAATCTCTTGGTGGCACAGAGCCCTTATTAGAGGTGGGTGCAGCAGCATGTATACCAAGAGGCTGGCATTTAAGCTTTATTGGTACTAGTGGAGTGAATTACATTTTTACCAACCATCAAAGCTTTTACATTCCAACAACAAGGTCAATGTTTTCTTGTTCAAGAAGTTTATTGAGTTTTCAAGATATATATATCTTACATTGACAGTAGCATTAAAGTTACTCTGTACACAATCATTAAGATGCATTGGTCACATTAGTAAATATGGACTAAGTGCAATACAAAACCAACGTAGTAAACCTGAAGATAGTTGAGGTACCATTAACTTAACCCATATATTTGTTGTAAGTATACATTTAGGTCTGGTTTTGACCGTTAACATTGATCAACTTCAGTATAAAGTATGTAATGGTCTCCCGGAGAAGCGCATAGGTCTGTGATCACCACCAATCCCTGTGAATATGCAATAAAATGACACCCCCTTTGTTTGTGGGACTTTAGAGGTGGTGGCACAAAAAACACTTAGGTTTATCTTAACAGGCATATTTATTGCACATAAATCCATTGGTAAAATGACATACGAAATAGAAGTAGAAACATATGTATGTGTTACTGTATCTTCTCTTAAAAACACAGAGACGGTGACAACTGGTTAGGCACCATCCATTCGCTATGTCTGTATAGCAAAAACATTTTGGACAAAATCCTCATGCAAAGAGAAACCCGATGGATAGTGTCACTGGCAGAGACCAAACCACCTGGCTTGAACAGTTCTGCTAGCTTCTGCCCCTTCCTTGAGGGCTTTACCTCGGGGGGATGGGAGGGACACGGCTGAAACATGGAGTTACTTTTATAGGGACGTTTTTTTACATTTTTTTTCCATTTTTATCTCTTATTCACATATATTTATATTTCTACATATTTTTTATTAATTTTTTTATTCATTTTTTTGGTATGTCATTTACCTATATATATTGTCCTTAGTAACAGTGGTGTTTTTGTTTCTGTTTTTTGCCTCTGATCTGGCTTTGATCTGGACATGGTGTCCTCGGGACGGCCTGCTTCGGCCACCAGGTGATGATGCAGTGCTGTTTGCATTGTTGTCTTGTTTGTGGACGCATTTGGATATGATGGGTTGGGGTGGGGGCTGGATCCGGGGACCCGCCCTGCTCCTGATGCGCATTCCCTCGTCTCCAATACGCCTCTGCCAGCAGTGGACAATGACATCTGTCATATGAGTCCAGTCTGAGCCATATGGCACATGCGCCGTCGTCTACATGAGATATTTAAGGGCCGCTTCGCCTTCGGTCTGCACGCGGCTAACCAGCGTCAGCCATACGTGCAGACGGGAGTTCTCTCCACACCAGGTACGAATCAATTGATTAGAATGAGTTGTACCCCTGAGGGTGAGCATCACTGGGGGCTTTTTGAATACATTTTGGGGGGGTCAAGAGAAGAGGGGAAAAAGGAATTTTGGGCCCTATTGTCCACTCTAGAGGGGATGATTTTAACGAGATAGAGCCTTAGGCTTATGTATACCTGTCTGGGACAATGTTCCTTGATTAGCATGTTGTCTGTTTGTCTGTCACTTGTTCTGCGCACCACCGACATAGGGGATTCTAGCGGGCGGTCCCGCTGTCCCCATGGTCTCTCGGGAGCCTATTGCGGACCCACTTGGACCAAGCCACAGCTCTCCCTGTTCGGGGACTTCTGGAATTACGCATCGGGGGTGAGATAGGGGTGTTGATTGGGGGTCATACCCTGCTCTCCCCTTTTCTCTCTCCCCCCTCTCTTCCTTGTTGTACACACTTTTGGAACTGGTCTGGTGTTGGTGTTGCCAACTATAAGTGGAGGAAACTCTTCTCCCCCCTCTGGACGGTTAGTATGGGTTCAATTTATGGCCCCCCTTACCCGTTCGACTCTGTCTCCCTGATGTAATATTTATTTTGTGCGGGCCTAATCTCTGGTTGGCAGGCGCATGCCCATGGCCCTTGGGCAGAAGGTGAACTGCATGTGTCAGCTGACACTGGGGTATTACTCATCTATTTTTCCCTATGTTGCTTTCCCCTTCATGTAGGTGCAATAGCAAAAGTCAAAAAAATACCTAGAGTTTGGAGGATTCCATTACATTAATCGAGAAGGCGTCCATTCAGCAAAACCCCTATTCAGAAGTTCACTAAAAATTATTTTTGCACATCATCCTGTTGAATAACTGTTTTTGATATCTAAGCAGGTATGCATCGCCTTCACCTTGTGGCCTCTATGCCTAATAACAGGTAATCCCGGCAGGAGTTCTGGGCTTTCCTTAGGGACCATGCAGTAGAAGATGTCAACTTTTTTTTTTTCCTTTTTACCCCCCACCCCCCCTTTTTTTTCTCCCCATAGGGGCACCTCTCATGTTCTAGATGCGGTGCTATAACGCTAACTCATTGTGTTGTTTTTTCTTTCATAGATTATTCTGAGTAAACACATTCTACAAACTAGCCCCTGATGAAAGGCTTGAACCTGAAACGCGTCGGTCTCTTTCCCTTTGTATAGGAGTGTGGAATGTGACTTTTTTCTATACAGACATGCGAATAGATGGTGCCTAACCAATTGTCACCGTCTCTGTGTTTTTAACAGAGGATACAGTAACACATACATATGTTTCTACTTCTATTTTGTATGTAATTTTACCAGTGGATTTATGTGCAATAAATATGCCTGTTTAGATAAACCTGATGTTTAAGTGTTTTCTGTGCCACCACCTCTAAATTCCCACAAAAAAAGGGGGTGTCATTTTATTGCAACTTCAGTATAAAGGCCTAAACAAATCCAGCATTTTAAACTGTGAACAATACATGTGAGGGCAACCCCTTAATAGAGGGGTGCATTATTACATAGCTGGTGGGAGTAACCCTAATACTTGCAACCTGTCCAGCCATAGGCTGAGTATAAAAACACTGAAAAAGTAAGACCAGCGTCAAAAAGGAGAGAAGAAACTAATAGGGGGTAGGGAGGAAAAGAAGAGAGAAAAGGAAGAGAGGAGAGCCAAAGAGAGGAGAAGTTCCCCGAGGGTGACACGACTTCCAGTGACAGAACAGGCAGAACACCAAAGTGGCTTACAACTACCATGGCATGAGTAGTGCCTCGTCAAAGTCTGACTGTAAATTATGTTTGATCCATGGTTGCCAAATTTTTTTGAATTTGGAAATCTGGTCTTGTTTAAGGGCTTTCATCTTAGCATGGATCAAGATGCGGTTCATTCTGTGTTTCACTTCGACCACAACTAAGGAAGGGGATTTCGATGCTTTAGCTATTGTTTGCTTTGTGGCAGCCAGTAGTTGGATCACAAGGTGGAATTGTTTGTGTGTCAATATTTCTGGCCTCAAATTGAAAAGGGCAACTGGTGATAAGGATATTTCAAGCACCTCAGATGCTATTTTAAAGATCGCCTTCCAGAAGACCTGAACCACAGGGGAAGTCCACCAGATATGCATATGTGTGCTGGGTTCTGAGCAGTAGCGGAAGCAAAGAGCGGAGTAAGTAACTGGGGGCAAATTTAGCTATCCTGGATGGGACTAGGTACAATTGAGTCAGCAGCTTGTAGTTAGCTTCCACTGCAAATACGTATGGGGAGGATGCCTTAGTTGTTGCCCATATTTCGGACCATTCCGCTTTGTCAAAAGTGCAACTGTTCCCATTTGCAACAGGGTCAATGTTTTAAGCTACTCAAACTCTTCCAAGTGTTATCTGCCATAATGACCATTATTTTCAGCAATGAGAGACAACATGAGCTGAAAAAACTGTTGCATGGGTGAAAATAATGATTATTATGGTAAATAGCACACAAGCTATGGTTGGCATAAGGTCTGTATATGAGAAAGCAGGCAAGTAGTAACTGTCTGGATGAGTGGAACGTGGAGTACTTAAAGGATTACTATAAAATGCCAAGTGACAACAGGTGATGCCTTTAGCTCTGCATGTGGAGACATCTGTGCCATTTTAAGAGCAGCTTTAAGTGTTACTGCATGTCTTAAAAGACAATGGAAATCTAGCTGAAAGACAGATCCAGTGCATTACCCACACACACCCTCTACACAAGTATGTTTTACTAAATGGATCATAAAGCAGAATCATTATTTATCTCTTTCCTATAGTACAAGAGGAAATGGCTTGTATTATACTAAATCCTTGGTAGCATAAAGGTATCCATTTAAACATAGTCACATGAAAGAGAACTAACATTTTAAATGATAGGGGCATGTGGGTTGAATTCATCACTGGCTTCCCTGTTGGAGTATCCAGCTCCCCCTCCTGTACTCTTCCTGTTAAATTATTTGCAATATTAAATACATATGTGGTTCAACAAGGATGGTGATAAATCATGACAGGTGAATGGAGATGGGGCCTTAGGTACATAGATATTAGCACTAAAATCCCTGAAGGGTATATAAGAACAGGGTAGGGAATTTAACTACAAGACATATATCCACAACGGGAAATAGGTGGGCTCACGATTGAATAAGAAGATATAAAGAGTACATAAAGTTAATGTGCACCAACTCATAACACAGTGATGGACCAGTTCATGTTAAAATGAGCCATGCAGTTTGATCTATAAGCCAGCAAACACTCACCAGATCCCATGAGGAAGCATGAGCTTCTGCTGAAAAAATGTAAAAAAATCACCACAAAGAGTGGGAACTGTCTTGATTCAAAAGGCCAATGGGGAAGAGCCCCTCATGATTTTCCTCATCCTAAAACTGATGGCCTCCGAGAGAAACTTCACAGTGGTGAAGCAGGAGTGCCTAATAAAAAAGAGGGATTTGGACTCTCTGTGGTACATTGAACTAGCTGGCAGATTCTACTTGGTGTCAGACCATGTCTCCTTGATGGCAATGAGACAAAACAAGGAAGAAAATGCTACAGGTGTTTCATGTTTCTCCAGGGATAGTTTTTTGGTAGGACATAGACTTAGAAGACAGCATCAAAATGCTGACACCCTCTCTAGTGCATTGTAGGGTATCGCATGGTGCCTCCACACCTTTGCATTGGGGAGATATGTATAGTATGTTAAGAATGGGTACTTGGATGGGCACTATATCTCTGTTATTTGAATTATGATTCCAGCAGATCATAGCAGGGAGCTAATGTACCTGTGGAAGAGGTTTTAATTCAGAAAACTCTAGAAAGCATGTGTAGGTTAGTAGGAGTTCTGAGACTTAAACAGGTGTTGGAGAAGAATGTTTCTGCTGTTGAGTTATGAGCACTGCTGAGAGATCTGTCTAGTTCTATTCTGTATTGTTCTGTCACAAGGACCACACTGCAGTGCTACTCAAATTAGATCATTTTAACCTCGTTTCTCATTCCTTAGATAAGTAACCACTGACAATGTAACAGAGTGTTCTTCCCAATGTCCTCTAATGTAAGGGGGCCCTTCTTCCAATGACCACCAATATAAAAGGGTAATTTCCTTACTGACCAAAAATGTAAGGAACACTACAATGACAGCAGGGCGCATGTCCTGTGGAAACGCATGGGAACGGAGTTCCTGCACTTTTCTGGTTTGGCTTGATGCACAATATGGTAGTAGTAGTGGTGGTGGGGGGGGGAATCTTGGATGAGTTCCCACACTTTTTTCCCAGGACTTGACCCCTGAATGACAGCCAATGTAAGGGGGCACCTCTCCCACTGATCACCAAATGTAATCTATCATGACTGTTGCTGCCAGACTCATCTACCTTGTCAACCGCTCAGTGTCTGCCATCCCTCTCTGCCAATCCTTACACTGGCTTCCGATCGCCCAGTGAATTGAATTCAAAATACTAACTACAACATACAAAGTCATTCACAACTCTGCCCCGAGCTACATCACCAAACTTGTCTCCAAATATCACCCAAACCATCCTCTCCACCCCTCTCAAGACCTCCTGCACTCAATCTCCCTTGTCTCATCCTCCCATACTCATCTACAGGACTTCTCCAGAACCTCTCCCATCCTCTGGAACTCTCTACCTCAATCTGTCTGACTATCTCCTACTCTAGCTGCCTTCAGGGGATCCCTGAAAACTCATCTCTTCAGGGAAGCCTATCACGCCTCCAGCAAATCTTATATCATTTCCATCAGCTCATTCCCCACAGTTACAACCTTTTGTAGCACTTGCCCCACCTTATTAGATTGTAAGCTCTTCTGAGCAGGGCCCTCTTAACCCTTATGTATTTTATTGTATTGTAACTGTACTGTATGCCTGTTATATTGTAAAGCACTGCGTAAACTGTTGGCGCTATATAAATCCTGTATAATAAGAATAATAGTAATACACCTCTCCTACTAATCACCAATATAAATAAGCACTACATTGATTGCCAGTATAAGGGGGCACTTTTTCACTGCCCTCCAATGTAAGGGGCACCTCTGCACTGACCACCAATGTAAAGAAACTATTTTAACTGTCCTTGTCTCTTTTCTGGACAATATTGTTTATGATTTCATGTCACTAGCTAAGCAACCCCCAAATGCCAGGTTGAAAAGATGGAGCTGAGCCAAAATCCTCAGTACGCACTGCAGCTTAATTGGGCATCGAGTTGGATGTGATATTTGGAGCATTTTAGGCATTTATTTCAATAGTTTAAGACCTGCTGGGGGGGAGAACATGGACCAATGCTGGTCAAAACAACATACTGTAGGTTCTGGATGCTATTGTTAGTATTTTGTCTGAAGTTCTTCAGAAGAACCCTTGAGTAATGTAAATAACAGATTTCAGAGAAGAAGACTATTGTATTATCGCTACATTGTTCTCTCACACACACATAAAACTGTGTTCAAACATGCCCTTTTATTGGTAAAATGTGTTCCTTTTTTGTTCTGGAACTTATCCAACCTATACTGGTGTTCCTCGTTCAATTTGTTATGAGAGAGTTACTATGGGAGACAGTTTGGCGTGGCACATGAAGTGATTTCTCTGGGTTAGATGTACATTACTCAGCTTGTAATCACTAACTCCTAACAATAATGTTCTGACAGCGGTGTGTTTCTATTCTCCTGGGTGTGTCACAAAATTAATTGAGACAGCTAAGACTCAGATGTAATAAACTTGTGAAAAGGGTGCCTAAGAATTAGATCTAATGTGTGAACGTCTATAGCATGTTTTTTGAACCAAAAACAAGAGCCAATGCCAAGTAACAAATGGGTTTACATTAGGCAAAAGTAACCCTATATTTTGTAAGTGTAGCACCCCTGTTTACAGCGGGGGTGCTGTTAAATTTAGTTTGCTTGGTGGTAAATAGCCTGGCCAAATTGTTAGGGGATCTGCTGATTCTTTCCTAAGTCAGGGTTTGGTGCCTGAGGCCTATCTGGGAGTTCCTGGTTGCTAGGCAGTCTGAGGCCTACCTAGGACCAGCAGCAGCAGCATAGGGTTGGGGATTCATGTCGGAAACCTAACCAAGTTGCAGGGGTTCTACCGGCTGGAGAGCCCCTCTATGTTGGAGGTGAAGGGACGGAGTTCTCCCGGAAGACAGTCATTCCTGTCGCCAGAGGCAAAGTGTGAACCAGGGTCAGAGGTAAAGGGGAAGCCGTCGCCTATGAGAGACAACACTCCTGTTATCAGAAGCCAGAGTTGAAGTCTGAGAGAGTACCAGAGCAGCCTTTTTCACTAGCTGGGGAACAGTAGAAAAGTTGGGAAATCTCAGCAGAAGTCGAGCTAGGAACCCAGCAGGATAGCGGGGGTGACCCTTGCAAGAGAGTTCAGCAGTTGGGCTGAAGAGTCGAGGAAGGGACCCAGCAAGTTGGTGTGGGGACACTTGGGATATACAGCAGCTGTCTGTGTGAAGCACAAGGGACCCAGTTATAGTGGGAGTCCAAGAAGTCTTGTTGGTAGACTGTGAGTGTAAACTTGTGAATCTACAGCGGGAGGCTATGAGATGGAGGCCAGATCTGTACAATGGGGATACCATGCTGGTATGTGCATCAATCTGTGTTGAAGTCCAAAGTTCAAGTTCAGAGTACAAGGAAACAGTTCTACTCAGGCAAAGTCAGTTGGAAGGCTGAAGGTTGTGGGACTTTATCACTACATTAAGAGCCGTGTTCAAAGAGTCTCGGAGTCTGCTAAGTGCTGTTGCACCCATCCAAAGGGTGTCTTGGCCCTAACCCTCTCTCCCCACTTCTTGAAGAGAAAAATAAATCTCTTTTGTTCTGCATCATCAAAGGTTCTGGCGCCCAACTCAGTTCTATCTGCATACACTATGCCTAGTAATCCACACTGTGAGGATGGATGTCAGTCCTCCCTGACTCTAAAGGTCACCATCAGGCCTGTGGAGGTCCGGGCCCAGTCTACATAGGTAGAAGAGTGAATTATTTATTGTTGCTTGACATTTTGGTGAAATCCAAAATGTCTACTGAAAGTCCTTATTTTAGTCCTTACTAGTTTCGAAAACATTTCTAGCAGTAGAAGATGTTTTACCTCTTTTTCAGCACATTGAGTTGTATACCCATTTAAAGTACAACTGAAGGCAAAACATTTATTTTAGTTTTGGCAAGGGTTGAGAGAGAATTGAAAACTTGTTTGGTTTTCAGTTGCTTTTCATCCTGTTAGGTTGATTCACTCTCTCTATTTGTCCTGACGATCGTTGTTTCTGAAAGTAAAAATGAATGAAATTCACAAATTTTGAGTGGTCACCAGAGCAGAATTAAAGGGGAAATCTTACAATTGGGGCACTAGTTCTGCAAGGGATTTCCCTCACTTAGGATCACTTTGTGCTGTGCCTATGGGACAGGAAGAGGAGAGTTCTTTCCAAAGCTTTACGTGCGCTTCTCCTATAACTTATCTAAGGATATAGGAATTTTTACGGCACATGGACCTCTCCTGGGTCAGGCAGAGGGGTTGAGTGAAAAAGTGGCTGTCTTGGCACTTTCGCAGGAGGGGGTGCATAAAGGCAAGGACCTGAAACCTATGTTGCTGAGGGTAGTTCCTGGCAAAGAGGGACACTCTTTGGCCTTTTCTCCTTGGGTGCTAAAGGACCTTGTCCTGGCACTGGTTTAACTACTTGCCATCCGCGATATAACTGAAAGATGGCTACAACGCAGTGGTCCAGTTCTGGGAGGGCATCCTCCCAGAACCCCGCCCTCCTGCGTGCCCCCAGGGCACGCATTGGGTTCCCTCTGTGATTGTTGTGTCCTTTGGACACTGCCCATCAGTGAAGAGGAAAATTATTTATTTGCAAAATTTTATAACAGAAACAAAGAAAAAGGTTGTTTTTTGTCAGTCTTTATCTTTTGTTTAGCAAAAAATAAAAAACCCAGTGGTGAATAAATACCACCAAAAGAAAGCTCTATCTCAGCCCAGAAAGCTGAAAATTGGCCTGGGCAGGAAGGGGGTGAAAATGCCCAGTAGACAAATGGTTAAATCCACATTAGTTTTTTTTTTTTGCATTAGAAAGATATCCATCCACTTTCTTTCCTGTCTAAGTCATGTATTTAATTATAATCCCATTATATTGATTGTTTTATAACCCTACAATAAAACAGACTATAACTTCAACACAAAGTAAGTAGCATGGAAAAATTCTTCAGGATCAGAACACAATGAAGGATATCAATATCTTCAATCTTCAGTCCTTGTTCTACACCATTTTATAGAATTAGGCTGAGTACATAATGATTTGACAGGTTGGACAGGTTGCTCATATCAATATTATCATACTTCTGTGGCTTTTATTGAGTTTATTTGTCATGATGCATTGTTCTTACAAATGTAATCTGGTTACAGCCCTGGCAATTTTCTAACCACATCTCATTAGAAATCATAGAAATGCTGAAATATGCATTATTACTGACAGTATAACTAGAATGCGCAATTTCCCAGCTGCGTGTAGCCTAGGTTCAGTCATAATTGACTCATATATTGGTTAGGGAGAAAACACGACAAGCATACATTCGTATGTCATCACTAAGAACTGCCGTTATTTCACCCAGTCACCAGTGAGATTTATATCTTTTCCAAAGAATTACAGCTGGAATCTAAAAGCAAGAATATGGCTGCTTTGGGGAAATGGCAGTTCTTATACTGGCCATGTATGCTCCAATGTGATTTCACATCTCCTTCGTGTTTAGGTTTAAAAGCACAAAAATGAAAACATCTTCAACCATCTTCTACCAACAATTATGTATTGTAAGAGTCTACTTCGTTTGATATAAATTGAATGGATTTTAAAGGCCATCCTGGCACTACTTTGTTGCTGTGCAACTTTTGTACGATCAAGGATGGACAAAGATCTGGGGGTCTTTGTAGACCACTGATTCAGCAATAACATGTAACACTAAGCTGCAGGAAGCAAGGCCAACAGACTGCTGTAGTGATTTTAAACACGTATTTATTCAATAGATAATACTATCATTTTACCACTTTACCACACTTAGTTTGGCCACACCTTGAGTATGCAGTTCAGTCTTGGTTCCCAGTCCTCAGTAAGGAGGTCCTTGAAGTGGTTTGAGTTCAGAGAACAAAATAATAAGGCTAGAAGCATACCTTCCAACTTGAGATTGGAACGAGTGGCACCGATTAGCAAAAGTATGTTGGCATAGGGCACATCCCTGCCATGCCCCCTTAAAGGAGAATTATACAAAAAAATGATTAGTTAAATGCATAAGTGTTTTTTTTTTACCACTACTATGTCTTTATACTGGCATGCAAAATTTACAAATGCAGCAATTCAGAAATTGGATGAAAAGTTTAGCACCGGGAAACACTTTTTAAAAGATAAATAGTACCTTCTATATACAACTATAAAGATCAGACCAAAATGGGGGACAAATGAGGAGGAAAAAGGGACAGAGGGGACTTTGTTCCAAATCAAAAGGGTAGAAATGTCATCAGCACACCAAGGATTCCTCAGAAGGATCCAAAGCTTTATTTACATGGCCACACGGTACACATATGGCAACATTTTGGAGCCTCACAGGGCCCCTTCGTCAGGCAAAGGGGCCCTGCGTGGCTCCGAAACTTTGCTGTATGTGTACCGTGTGACCATGTAAATAAAGCTTTGGATCCTTCTGAGGAATCCTTGATGTGCTGATGACATTTCTACCCTTTGCCTACGGTTTCCAGCTGATGGTCATTATAGCACCCAGCATTACTACTACCATTTTCAGGAATGTGTGTGTGGGGAATATTGCATTTGGGTCTGTTCCAAATCAGGGACATTACCTCGAAATCAGGGACAGTTGAGAGCTATGTAGAAGACCTCAGTTATGAGGAACAATTACAAAAATTAAACATATCCTCTCTGAAGAAGAGGTGCTTAAGAGGGGAAATGATTGCAATATACAAACTTAAGGTCTCTGAAGTCAATGAAGTGACTGAATTAATGAAGTTGATCGAAAAGTAGTTCAATCTCAAAGGGGTTCTTAACGACATGTGCACACACACACATACACATAGGCTGAATGGTTGGATGGGCCTGTGTCCTGTGTCCTGTGACCTGTACTATTACTATAGCAGTCAGTGATCAATATAAGGTTTAAAAGTGTGTATGGCTCTGCTTTTTTTTTGGTTTGTGCCCCTTTAATACACCTAAGTTGGCGTGTTTGCGAAGTGACAAAATATAAAGCAATATGAATATTACAACGAGTTCATGAATATTTTAAAGCGTTCAAAGTATGTCTCTGCGCAAACTCACATAGGTGTATTAACCATTTGACGTCTGCGATATAGCTGAAAGACGGCTACAGCACGGACCTCAAATGATGGGAGGGCCTCCATGTACATCCTTCTGTTCTTGGACTTGCGCCACCCGTGCGCCCCCTGCAGTGCGCTATGTGACCAATCACAGCGTGCCCTTTACCACATGATCAGCTGGCAGCCAATGACAGCTGTTCACGGAAGAAAACAGAAGCATGAAGAAAAAAATAAAGCCAGTGACCGGCTTCTGTTAGAGGGACATCGGTCCCCTAAATACCAACCAGTGCTGCTGATCAGTGCCCTCCAGTGCTGAAAATCCATGCCCACCAGTGTCATCTATAAGTGCCTATCAGTACTGCTAATCAGTGCCCATCAGTGCCTCATCATCAGTACTTGCTGATCAGTGCCCACCAGTGCCACCTATCTGTGCCGCCTATCAGTGCTGCCTATCAGTGCCCATCAGTGCCACCTATGAGTGCAGCCTCATCGGTGCCTCCTGATTAGTACCCACGAGTGCCAATCAGTGCCACTTAATCAGTGCCCATCAGTGCCACCTATCAGTGCTGTCTATCAGTGCCAATCAGTACCGCATCATCAGTGCCCATCAGTGAAGCCTATCAGTGCCTATCAGTGCCACCTCATCATCAGTGCCCATCAGTGAAGGAGAAAAATTACCTGTTTGCAAAATTTTATAACAGAATATGATATGAAAAAAAAAATGTCTTTTTTACTTGTTTAGCAAGAAATAAAAAACTCAGTGGTGATTAAATACCACCAAAAGAAAGCTCTATTTGTGTGAAAAAAATGATAAAAATGTAATTTAGGTACAGCGTTGCATGACCGGGCAATTGTCATTCAAAGTGTGAGAGCGCTGAAAGATGGAAATTGGCCTGGGACTTGTACAGCTTTATGTAAATCTAATAGATTGCTCAATCAAGGTATACAGTAGTTCTCATAAGTTTGCTTACCCTTGCAGAATTTATGATTTCTTGGCCATTTTTCAGAGAATATGAATGATAACACAAAAACTTTTCTTTCACTCATGGTTAGGGTTTGGCTGAAGCCATTTATTATCAATCAACTGTATTTACTCTTTTTAAATCATGACGACAACAGAAATTACCCAAATGACCCTGATCAAAAGTTTACATTCCCCAGTTATTAATACCGTGTATTGCCCCCTTTAACATCAATGACAGCTTGAAGTCTTTTGTGGCATTTGTGGATGAGGCTCTTTATCTTCTCAGATGGTAAAGCTGCCCATTCCTCTTGGCAAAAAGCCTCCAGTTCCTGGAAATTCTTGGGCTGTCTTGCATGAACTGCACTTTTGATATCTCCCCAGAGTGGCTCAATGATATTGAGGTCAGGAGACTGAGAGGGCCACTCCAGAACCTTCACTTTATTCTGCTGTAGCCAATGACAGGTCAACTTGGCCTTGTGTTTTGGATCATTGTCATGTTGGAATGTCCAAGTACGTCCCAATGCGCAGCTTCCTGGCTGGTGAATGCAAATGTTCCTCACTCCAGTACTGCATTCATCTTGCCATCAGTTTTGACCAAATTTCCTGTGCCTTTGTAGCTCACACATCCCCAAAACATCAGCAATCCATCTCCATGTTTCACAGTAGGAATGGTGTACGTTTCATCATAGGCTTTCTGACTCCTCTCCAAATGTAACGTTTATGGTTGTGGCCAAAAAGCTGTATTTTGGTCTCATCACACCAAATGACTTTGTGCCAGAAGGTTTGAGGCTTGTCTCTGTGCTGTTTGGCGTATTGTAAGTGGGATACTTTGTGGCATTTATGTAGAAATGGCTTTCTTCTGGCCACTCGACCATGCAGCCCATCTTTCTTCAAGTGCCTCCTTATTGTGCATCTTGAAACAGCCACACCACATGTTTTCAGAGAGTCCTGTATTTCACTGGAAGTTATTTGTGGGTTTTTCTTTGCATCCCGAACAATTTTTTCTGGCAGTTGTGGCTGAAATTATAATTGGTCTACCTGACCGTGGTTTGGTTTCAACAGAATCCCTCATTTTCCACTTCTTGATTAGAGTTTGAACACTGCTGATTAGCATTCTCAATTCCTTGGATATCTTTTTATATCCATTTCCTGTTTTATACAGTTCAATTACCTTTTCCCGCAGATCCTTTGACATTTCTTTTGCTTTCCCCATGACTCAGAATCCAGAAACATCAGTACAGCACTGGATGAAAAATACAAGGGTCTGTCAGGAGTCCAGAAACTCATTGACCTTTTATACACACACACTAATTACAAGCAATCAAAAGTCATAGGTGAGGATGGTTACGTTTAATAGCCAATCAAACCCCTTTGTGTCAACTTGTGTGCATGTTATCAGGCCAAAATCACCAGGGTATGTAAACTTTTGATCAGTGTCATTTGGCTATTTTCTGTTGTCATTATGATTTAAAAAGAGTAAACACAGTTGATTGATAATAAATGGCTTCAGCCAAACACTAACCACAAGTGAAAGAAAAGTATTTGTGTTCTCATTCATATTCTCTGAAAAATGGCCAAGAAATCATAAATTCTGCCAGGGTATGTAAACTTATGAGCACAACTGTACTTTGTGGTATCAGCTTCAGTGCTAACAATTTCACACCTGTAAAGAATTCCAGTCAGTAGGCCTTTTTCATTAAAGCTAAACTGCAAGTAAAATGGTAAGATATATGCATACATACATTGGGTCTGTCTTACCTGCCAAGGTTTAAAATGTTGGTCCACTTACCACAAAGCACAGCCAGCCCGGTGGCCTGACTTTTTCACCTTCCCACCCCAAGCCTTTGATTGGATGGTGAAAAATTAGGACCATACTGATTAAGGCATCTTTAAGGTCAACTTATTTCTTCACATGTGAATGCAGGACTCCTGATTGGCCCCATACACTGTCCCTTCCTCTGATAGTCTGAGTAATAAATATTAAGACGGTGATATCAAATTCAAGTCGCTGTAATACTTACAATTGTTTGCAATTGTTTAACGGATACACCCAAATTATTTATATAAAATGTTAATGTACCATTAGGATAAGATCAAGAACATTCCGAATAACATTGTGATCGCAAGTGTTTGGTGCTCATGCAGAAAAAGCAATTATTATCCAGAGCAGCCTTTTTTAACCAGGCTGCCCAGGCCCCCTGGGGTGCCTTGAGGTTTCTTCAGAGGTGCCTTGGAAAAATGCCTAAAAATGTATGGAAGCTAGCAGGTGGATCAAACCTGTCTTTTAGTTACACAAAGCCACAGGTTTTTATTGTGCACCATTTCAACCTTCCAGCCACTGGCATCCTAACAACCAGTGATGTCATCAGTGTTGATAAGAAGGGTGTTGATCACCTGCGCAGCATCCTTGTTTGACCATCCCCTGCCCCAATCCGTCAGCACTGGGGTCACATTAACTGAGTGATAGAGAGAAACTGAGGGAGAGGAGAAACGCTAGAATACTAGTCAGTACTAGTGTGCAAAAGTGTATTTACTTTGGAAGAATAAATCACCTCCACCCTTAGTGTCCTACGTGTATCGATGCTGCCGCATTATGTAAAACTATTAGAATCATTTTTTACATTTTAGAATGGCGTGCCTTGAGCCTGTCCATAATGTTGAAGGGTGCCTTGAGCCTGTCCATAATGTTAAAGGGTGCCTTGAGACTGTCCATAATTTTAAAGGGTGCCTTGAGACTGTCCATAATTTTAAAGGGTGCCTTGAGACTGTCTATAATGTTAAAGGGTGCCTTGAGACTGTCTATAATGTTAAAGGGTGCCTTGAGACTGTCCATAATTTTAAAGGGTGCTTTGAGACTGTCCATAATTTTAAAGGGTGCCTTGAGCCTGTCCATAATGTTAAAGGGTGCCTTGAGCCTGTCCATAATGTTAAAGGGTGCCCTGAGACTGTCCATAATTTTAAAGGGTGCCTTGAGACTGTCCATAATTTTAAAGGGTGCCTTGAGACTGTCCATAATGTTAAAGGGTGCCTTGAGACTGTCCATAATTTTAAAGGGTGTTTTGAGACTGTCCATAATTTTAAATGGTGCTTTGAGACTGTCCATAATTTTAAAGGGTGCCTTGAGACTGTCCATAATGTTAAAGGGTGCCTTGAGACTGTCCATAATTTTAAAGTGTGCCTTGAGACTGTCCATAATGTTAAAGGGTGCCTTGAGACTGTCCATAATGTTAAAGGGTGCTTCGAGACTGTCCATAATTTTAAAGGGTGCCTTGAGACTGTCCATAATGTTAAAGGGTGCCTTGAGACTGTCCATAATTTTAAAGGGTGCCTTGAGACTGTCCATAATTTTAAAGGGCGCCTTGAACGAAAAAAGGTTGAGAAACACTGATTCAGAGCATCCAACGTGGGGATTAATTGGAAGACTTTATACCTGCAACAGTTTTTTTTTCTGCTAGAATTTATGCTAGGGAATAATCAGTAGCACAGGGACCTACACACATTTGGTCTCCATGTTTTACCCATATATACTGGAGACAGTGACACCCATGAACCTGGGAGCAATGGAAACCAAAGGTAGGTTGATGAGCCAGAAGAAGTGAAACAATACCCCTCTTTTGCTTCAACCACACAGTCAGCCTAGGGTAGACCCCATTTTACAAGACGTAGTCACTTGGGGAAATCTTTATCACCCAATCAGCTGAGCCTAATGACACGTGGGGAATTCTACGACTAATCCTAGCACAGGAAATTACCTAAAGAATTATATAGAGAGGGACTATGATGCTGGCACAGGATATGTTGCCTGCTGTGCTCCAGTCCAAATTTGAGGTCTGGGGCACAGCAGCCAACACTTTGAACACTGGGGGGAGGGGGATTGTGGGAGGGGAGGGATGCATTTTGGGCACCAGGGCTATCATACAGTCCAAAAAATATCAGTCACTGACACCTGACCTCACAAATTGACTAAATAGTCATAGATTCCCACAGACACAATTCTAATAATTAAAAACCTAAAAGAAATAGTGGGATTCCATTTATAATAGCCACAGTATACCCAGAAACTCAAGTGCAGAGATCTCAACTAATAGGCGATCTAAAAGATATGAGGAAGTGTCTAGTGGTTAAACTCTCCAGCATCTACCGAACACTGAGTATAAGTATTCAGTAAACCAACCCTGTAAGTAATGATTGCTTCGGAACTTTACTGAAAGCAATGCAAAGAAAAGGTACTTTTTGGGGCGCTTAACATAGTATTAAATTACAGTTTGGTGCAATTATGAACAAAATCAACCACTTATGAATGCAAAAATTACATCTTTATTATGTGTAGAAACTCTATAATAATATATAAACATGTAATCAACTGAACTCTGCTTAAAAATATAATATTCATAGTAATAAATGTTCACATGTCAAAACATAAAAATAGTGTGCCAGTGTAGTGTGAGTATAGTGTAGTGTCAGTGTAGTGTGAGTATAGTGTAGTGTCAGTGTAGTGTGAGTATAGTGTAGTGTCAGTGTAGTGTGAGTATAGTGTAGTGTCAGTGTAGTGTGTTAGTGTAGTGCAGTATTTAACACAGCATTACATAACATTTAGTGCTGTATACAGTGCTGTATACCCCCTTTTTTTGGTAGCTGAGTTTTTTTCTGGTTTCGTTTTTTGTCCCGTGCCTGCCCCCCTGTTTTTAAATTGTCAGACGCAATTTTTCTGACTGTGACGCTGTTGTTCCCCTTTTTTTATTTTATTTTATTTTATAGTTTTTAAATTTTTGTCAGTGGCAGTTCTCACTTTAAAGTGCACCAAACATCACTTTTCAGTGAATAAAGTGCATCCAATTACGCATTTCACAATACCAATTAAATTTGGATAATAAGCTCCCCCTTATCATGTCTGGGAGGACAACAAGGAGAGGCAGACGTTCCCATGCCACTACAAGGGGGCCAGCAGCGTATTATTATTATTATACAGGATTTATATAGCGCCAACAGTTTTCACAGCGTTTTACAATGTAAAAGGGAGACAATACAGTTACAATACAATAAAATACAAGAGGATTAAGATGGCCCTGCTCAGAAGAGTTTACAATCTAATAGGATGGGGCAGGTAGTACAAACGTTTTTAACTGTGGGGAATGAGTTGATGGAAGTGGTAAAATATTAGTTAGGGGCATGATAGGCTTCCCTGAAGAGAGGAGTTTTCAGGGATTGCCTGAAGAGACGAGCATGGGAGGAGGATACAAGGGAGCTTGAGAGTAGGAGGTCTTAGGAGGAGCGGAGAGGATGGTTTGGGGGATATATGGAGACAAGATTGGCGATGTAGCTTGGGGCAGAGTTGTGAATGGCTTTGTATGTTGTGGTTGACATTTTGAATTGAATTCGCTGGGCAATTGAGAGCCAGTGTAAGGATTGGAGGAGAGGGGTGGCAGACACTGAGCGCTTGGTAAGGTGGATAATTCTGGCAGCAGCATTCATGATAGAATGAAGAGGGGATAGCCTATGGAGAGGGAGGCCAATGAGAAGGGAGTTGCAATAGTCAAGGAGAAAGATAACAAGGGAGTGAATGAGGAGCTTGGTGGTTGTCCATATGTGGCATTTGTGTCCACAGGCAAAGGTGGACGTAGTCAGCCCTCTGGCAGGGCAGGAATTTCTCTGTTTAGTGATGTTGCCCGTGCTATCCAGCCACAGGCTTGTGGAGGTGGTGGACTGGCTTACTAAACTATCCTCATCTTTCTCATCCTCCATCACCCAAGCAGAGACTAGTGTGCAGTCCACTGCAGCTGACAGAGCAGCTTATTCTGCCTTCTTGTCCACAGGTACTGCTGCCTTAGGCCCAGCAACAGGCATGGAGGAGTCATTAGAACACAGCATCAGCCAATTGCTTCTTGAGGATACACAGACATTACTTGATTCTGATGTTGGTTCTGATGTTGAGGAAGGGAGTAACATGAGCCCACAGAGAGGGGAGGACACTGGCACACATATTGGCAGTCATGTTCCCCCAGCCACAGCGTATTGCCAAGTTGGCTCCAGTGATGATGAGGATGGAGGAGATGATTATGATGAGGTCACTGATGTGACTTGGGTGCCGGATAGAGCAGAAGAGGAAAGTGAGGGTGAAGCACAACCCTAACAAGGCAGGATGTCCTCCAGAGGCAGCCATTATGGAAGAGTAGAGAGCAGCCATCCTATTCCATCAGATTGTGGAGCTGTTATCTCCCGGGCCACTTCCCACAGCTCAGCTGTGTGGGCCTTTTTAAGCACATGTGCAGCCGATTGCACTGTTGCAGACACTATATTTAAAGGGATTTTTCATTTTTATTGTTTCACTTTAACCACTTCAGCCCCGGAAGGATTTCCAGCTTTAGGACCGGAGCCCTTTTTGCGATTTGGCGCTGCGTCGCTTTAACTGACAATTGCGCGGTCGTGCGGTGTTGTACCCAAACGAAATTTGCGTCCTTTTTTTCCCACAAATAGAGCTTTCTTTTGGTGGTATTTGATCATCGCTGCGTCATTTCTGATCGCCGCTATAAATAAAAGAAGAGCGACAATTTTGCAAAAAAACCCAAATTTCTTACTTTTTGCTAAAATACAAATGCAAAAAAAAAATATAAAAAAACATTTTTTTTCACCGTTTTTGGCCGATTTATATTCTTCCTCATATTTGCGATAAAAAAAATCGCAATCGGCGTTTATTGATTGGTTTGCGCAAAAGTGGTCGCGTTTACGGATGATGAGAATTCATTTTTGGGGTTTTTCATTTTTTTTTCTTTTTTACTAATAATGGTGGCGATCTGCGATTTTTAGCGGTACTGCGATATTTCAGCGGACATGTCGGAACGTTTTGACACTTTTTTGGGACCATTGGCATTTATACAGCGATCAGTGCTATAAAAATGCACTGATTACTGTGTAAATGCCATTGGCAGTGAAGGGGTTAACCTGCAGGGGGCGCGCTAAGGGTTAACTGTGTTCCCTGGGCGTGTTCTAACTGTAGGGGGACTTGCCTAGCTGGAGAAAGGAAGTGGTCACAGCCTTCACGTACAGGAAGGCTGTGATCACAGCCCTTCCCCCTCACACAGAGCGGAGGTCCGTGTTTACATACACGGACCTCCGCTCATTCGCTCCGGGGGGGGCATCGCGGGTGGCCGGCGGCAATCGAAGCCGCCGCACCCGCTCCCTGGACCCCCCCGGACACAGTGAGCGCGCGGGCGCGCCTCCGGCGGCACGCGCGCGCTCACAGTGGCTCTGTATCGCGCCCGCTGTCGTATGACGGCGATTTGCGTTACAGAGCCACTTTGTCGCCGTCAATTGCCGACCAGCGGTCGGCAAGCGGTTAAGCATCATTAAAACCACTGCTCCTTTAAAAACAATCTTTTTTATAAAACATTTTTGCATTGATACATGTCTCTCAAGGCAGTACCCGGGCCCCCACATGGCCAATAACTTGCATATAAGCCTTTAAAATGGACCCTTTTGATTTTTCAATCAAGTTCAGCCCCATAGACTTTAATAGGTTTCGTGGTTCTGGCAAGGTTCGAGAGTTCTGGCATGAACCGAACCAGGGGGGTGTTCGGCCCAACTCTACTCTGAACTCCAGGCATATATAAGACACAAATTATTGCAGCTCTGTGATAATAAATATATGATCAAACATTTTTTTTAAATGCAAGCAGTGTAAGTACCTGGATTTGACCTTGTATCAGTCTCTTGCAGTCCCTGTAAGTAGAGGAGGAGTGTGAGAGGAAGAAGCTGCTCTAAGGGCCAATCATGTGATGGCAAACAGCGTGCTGATTGGAGGAGTAAGCAGAGTGACAGAGAGATGAGCACTTCATTGTGCTGCTTCTCTTTTCACTGTCCAGTCTTAGGCTGGAATGGGTCCAGTATAACCTGGACATCATTCACCTGGGGTGAATGATGCTGAACATCAGATTGAATGTGTACATGTAGTGGTAGAGAAAAAAGTCCTGTATAAGAAATTTCTGGATTAAAGGTACAGCAAAACAACAAAATCTGGTTTTGTCTTACCTTTTAACAGGCTTCATTCTTATCTTGACTTTTTCTTGGCTGGAGTTCTGATTTAAACCAGAACCTAACGTGTATCTAAAACCCCCAATTTTTTTTAAGACTGCGAAGGGGTTAGAATCCCTGCCAGATGTTTATTGCTGTCTTTGTTCCCTTTTGTAAGATTCACCTTCTCTGTTTGTCCTGGCGATCAATGTCACCAAGACTAAAAGTATGAAACAAATTAGAAATTTCGAGAAGAACTGAAACTAAGGGGAAGTCTTCCACTGGGGATACCTGTCCTGTCTAAGGGACTTTACTTTCTTACTTTGTCTAGAGCAGGGGTCTCCAAACTTTCTAAACAAAGGGCCAGTTTACTGTCCTTCAGACTTTAGGGGGGCGGGAATGTGGGCATTGGGAGTAGAAAAGGTCCCAAATGTTAGTGGGAATAAACAATGCTGCATCTTTAGTGCCCATGAGAGGAATAGCACCCTCTCATTGGTGTAAGTGGGAGGAATTGTGCCCCATTGTTTGTGTCGTTGGGAGGAATTTTACCTAATTTTTGGTGTCAGTGGAAGCAATTCCGCTCCTTCAATGGTGTCAGTGGGGGGAAATATGCCCCATTGTAGGCATTAGTGGATGAAAAAAAGAGCCCAGAGGGCCAGATAAAAGCAAGCAAAGGGCCGCATCTTGCCCCCGGGCCACATTCCCTGCCTGTAATGGGCGGTCCTGAGGCTGTGCTAATCTATGGCAGACTTCACATGTGCTAGCTAGGCAGGGAGAAGGTCTCAAATGTAACGCAAGTGATGTGCAGGAGAAAGAAAAAGTAGTTGTGCAGCAAGTGATGTGCTGGAAAAAAGAAAGAGTGTATATACTTAAGATGTATATACAGCTGTGCTCATAAGTTTACATACCCCGGCAGAATGTATGATTTCTTGGCCATTTTTCAGAGAATATGAATAACACAAAAACATTTATTTCACTCATGGTTAGCGTTTGGCTGAACCATTTATTATCAATCAACGGTGTTTACTCTTTTTAAATCATAATGACAACAGAAACTACCCAAATGTCCCTGATCAAAAGTTTACATACCCCAGTTCTTAATACCGTGTATTGCCCCCTTTAACATCAATGACAGCTTGAAGTCTTTTGTGGTATTTGTGGATGAGGCTCTTTATCTTCTCAGATGGTAAAGCTGCCCATTCCTCTTGGCGAAAAGAAATGGAAATTATTGGGTAATTCTTTTATTAAAATCACTGCTCCTGAAAAAACTATTGATTTAAAAACTTTTTTTTTCATTGATACATGTCTCCCAGGGCAGGACCCAGGTCCCCATACACTTTTTAGGGCAATAACTTGCATATCAGGCTGCATTTACACCAGTCCGGTGCGAATTCCAGCCTGTCTGCTGCCGGGAAGGGGCGGAGCCACTGTTCGGCGGCTCCTGTCCGTTCCCACAGTGCAGCAGCTGCGGGGGGAGAGATGGGGGAGGAGCCACGAGCGGGGAAATATCCCCGTTCAGTGAGGAGTGCATCTCCGTGTTAGATGCGCTCCCATTGAACTCAACAGGCTGGGAATTCGCACCGCACTGCACAGAAAAGGCACACGTTTTTTGTGCAATGCGGAGTGCGAATGCACCGCAAATAAGTGAACCGGACACATAGAAAACAATGTGTTTTCAAGTGTCCTGCGAATTGGATGCGGTTTAAGCCGCATCCAATTCGCATAGGTGTGAACCCAGCCTAAGCCTTTAAAATTATTTTTCGTGTTCGGGTCCCATAGACTTTAATAGGGTTCGCACAAATTTATTGGCTGTTCGCAAGTTCTGGTGCAAAACGAACCGGGGGGTGTTCGGCCCATCCCTACTAATTAACACAATATGTTAATCAGCCAATCACATGGCAGCAACTCAATGTATTTAGAGCTTTTGAAGATGACTTGCTGTAGTTTAAACCAAGCATCAGAATGGGGAAGAAAGGGGATTGAAATGACTTTGAATGTGGCATGGTTGTTGGTGCCAGACAAGTTGGTCTGAGTATTTCAAAAACTGCTGATCTACTGAGATTTTCATGCACAACTAACTCTAGGGTTTTCTGATGTCAGAGGAGAATGGGCAGACTGGTTTGAGATGATAGAAAGGCAACAGTAACTCAAATAACCACTCATTAAAACCAAGGTATGCAGAATACAATCTCTGAATGCACAACACATCGAACCTTGAAGCAAATGGGCTACAGCAGCAGAAGACCACACTGGGTGCCACTCAGCTAAGAACAGGAAACTGAGGCTAGAATTTGCACAGCCTCACCAAAATTGGACAATCAAAGATTGGAAAAACGTTGCCTGGTCTGATGAGTCTCCATTTTAGCTGCAACATTCAGATGGTGGGGTCAGAATTTGGCATAAACAACAAGAAAGCATGAATCCATCCTGCCTTCTATCAAAGGTTCAGGCTGGTGGTGGTGGTGTGATGGTGTGGGGGATATTTTCTTGGCACACTTTGGGCCCCTTAGTACCAATTGAGCATCGTTTAGTATTGTTGCTGATCATGTCCATCCCTTTATGACTACAGAGTCCCCATCTTCTGATGGCTCCTTCCAGCAGGATAATGCACCATGTCACAAAGCTCAGATCATCTCACCACTGGTTTCTTGAACATGACAATGAGGTCACTGCACTCCAATGGCCTCCACAGTCACCAGATCTCAATCCAATAGAGCACCTTTGGGATGTGGTGGAATGGAAGATTCACATCATGGATGTGCAGCCGACAAATCTGCAGCAACTACGTGATGTTATCACATCACTATGGACCAAAATCTCTGAGGAATGTCTCCAACACCTTGTTGAATCTATGCCATGAAGAATTAAGGTGGTTCTGAAGGCAAAAGGGGGTACTAGCAAGGTGCACCTAATAAAGTGTCCGGTAAGTGTATATACTATATATATATATAAAGAATGACATCATGCATTAGCAGCTATGGATGAAATATGAAAGTATATGGTATGTGTTCCCATTCTTATATCATAAGGCCACGGTTATATTACATTTTTACATGGCATTCTGTATATGTTATTGGTACAGGTAGATATGGCAATTATTATTCATTATATTTTGTCTTAGTGATGCCCATATGCATGTACTGTATATGTATACGTGTGGGGGTCACATGATCTACAGCCCACCTGGGGGTAGGAGGAGTTTATTTTTTTTTAATAACAAACATGTTATACTTACCTGCTCTGTGCAGTGGTTTTGCGCAGAGCAGCCCCGATCCTCTTCTTCTTTGGTCCCCCGCTGGCGCCCCTGGCTCCTCCACCTTGACCAGTGCCCCCATAAGCAAGCTGCTTGCCATGGTGGCACTGGTGTTGCTCGCTCCCGAGCCCTGCTCTATGCGTCCATAAGACACCCTGCCTCCCGCTCTCTCTTCATTGGCTCACTGACTGTGATTGACAGCAGTGGGAGCCATTGGCTCCAGCTGCTATCTCAGCCAATGAGGAGAAGGAGTCCTGGGATAGCCGTGGCTCTCGTGCACATTGCTGGATCGAGAGGGGGCTCAGGTGAAGGTAAAAAAAATGAATAATGGACTATATAAGACTATCATTTGACTCTGAAGAAGAGAGGACCTACACTTGAAATGACTCAGCCATTTTGGTTTGACTTTTGGTTTCAACAGAACCCCTCATTTTCCAGTTCTTGATTAGAGTTTGAACACTGCTGATTGGCATTCTCAATTCCTTGGATATCTTTTTATATCCCTTTCCTGTTTTATACTTTTTATATCCCTTTCCTGTTTTATACAGTTTAACTACCTTTTCCCACAGATCCTTTGACAATTCTTTTGCTTTCCCCATGACTCAGAATCCAGAAACGTCAGTGCAGCAATGGAAGTAAGATGCAAGGGTCTGTCAGGAATCCAGAAACTCATTGACCTTTAAGGCCCCTTTCACACGAGCGGAGGCTGTTTTGACGGGCTTCCCTGCTCAGCGGGGATCCATCCGTTTATCCACGCTGAGCCGGCGGATGACAGGACAGTCTCTGCACTCCGTGCAGAGACTAACCTGTCACAGCTCCGTTCTCCTCTATGGAGGATCGGATGAACATGGATGTCTGTCCGTGTTCATCCGATCCGATCCGCCAGGCGGATGGAAAATAGGGTTTCCATCCGTCTGTATTTAGCAGATCGGAGTGGATTGGATGTCAGCGGACATGTCACCACTGACATCCGTCGCTCCATAGAGGACAATGAAGCGTCCGTTCGGGTCCGCCAGAAAAAAAAAACAGACAGGCGGACCCAAACGATCCGCTAGAGTGAAAGAGCCCTTAGGCTTCATGCACACAGGACTTTAAAAAAACAGCCCAAAAATGTCAGTAGCTTATCAGGGATGTTTTCAGCTTTTGCCAGCATTATATTACCGCCATTTTTTTTTGCGTTTTTTCGTGTTTTTAAAGGGCCAGCGTTTTTTTTTTCCAATTGGTCTAAAACGTCCTAAAACATTGGGGATTGATGTTTTTGAGCGTTTTTTTGGCGTTTTTGGACGTTTTTAAGCGTTTGAACGTTTTTACATCTGAAAAACACTGCTAAAAACAGTTGATAACAGCCTATGTGTGCATGAACACATAGGGCAACATGATGGAGGATTTATTGATTGTAGAAAAAAACGTCTGCAGCTGAAAACAGCTGCTGAAAAACAGTCGAAAAACGTCCTGTGTGCATGAGGCCTAATACACACACGCTGATTACAAGCAAACCGATCACAGGTGAGAATGGTTACCTTTAATAGCCATTCAAACCCCTTTGTGTCAACTTGTGTGCAGGTTATCAGGCCAAAATCACCAAGGTATGTAAACTTTTGTTCAGGGTCATTTGGGTAGTTTCTGTTGTCTTTATGATTTAAATCAGTACATCAGTACTGAGCATGAAAACCCCCTTCCTGTCCAGGCCATTTTTCAGCTTTCAGCGCTATCACACTTTAAATGACAATTACTCAGTCATGCAACAGGGTACCCATATGAAATTTGCGTCCTTTTTTCACACAAATAGAGCTTTCTTTTGGTGGTATTTAATCACTAGGGGTTTTTTTATTTTTTGTGCTATAAATAAAAAAAGATTGTTCGAGATAAACACACTTTTTTCCTGCGTTTAAAGTATACCCATGGGACAACGTACTGACTCATTAACAGTAAATTTCACACTATCGCGACTTTCGACTTTTTACCGGACCTGTCCTTCCCCCAAAAGTACGAGTCATGACTACATGACTAAATTTAGTATTTCTGTTGTCTTTGATGGGTTTACTGGGACTTGTTTTCAAATGTATGGAACCACTAAAACCGGACTATTGGACGTGTGTTCAACTGTGTTTCCCCAAACTTACCGATAATTTCCATTGGTAAGAGTGGAC
>BLSH010372939.1:416228-429461 GCA_018402905.1 Glandirana rugosa | reverse complement strand
ACAGGTGCACTTTATGATGGCAGTCTGATGACAGGTACACTTTATGATGACAGGTACACTTTATGGGGGCAGATGGGGTGACTGTTGGGTGACAGGTGCATTGGGGGGGGGGCAGGGGGATGTGACAGCTGTGTGTTTGTGTTTTACACAGATCAGTAACTCACTGATCCTAGCTCTTCTCTCCTCACACTAGAAACTGTGTGAGGAGAGAAGAGCTGGTAACAGTGAGCTACCGCTCTGTTTACATTGGATGTGATCGGCTGTGAAGTAGATCACAGCCGATCACAAGGTAACAGCCGGCGGCTGATACCAGTGTAGGTGACAGGCAGTGTTCCTTGGGAACACAGCACCACCGACGCGCATGCGAAGCATGCTCCCGATCACGCGCATGCGTTGTGCGAATGGGGGACGTGCCATTTGTGATCGGCCGTGACGATCACGTGGTAAACAGCCATAACCAATGGCTGTTCACCCGTTGGTGACGCGGTGTGTGCCAGGGACATGCCGCCACCGACAGAGCCGGGATGCGCGCGCCCGATCGCGCGCATTCCCGGCTTAAAGGGGCAACATCATATGACGTCCGCCCGGAATGAGAGCCATTCCGCCCCGCCGTCATTTGACGGTGGGCAGACGGCAAGGGGTTAAAAAGAGTAAACACAGTTGATTGATAATAAATGGCTTCAGCCAAACACTAACCATGAGTGAAAGAAAAGTTTTTGTGTTCTCATTCCTATTCTCTGAAAAATGGCCAAGAAATCATAAATTCTGCCAGGGTATGTAAACTTATGAGCACAACTGTAAAGGTACTGTGCAAGGCTGGTTCATCTTCTGTTTTTGCTTGTTTTAGTGTCCCTTGTGGGCTTCCCCACTCCTTAGGGGGCTGCCAATCTTTGCCTAATTTTGAGTTGTTGATGATCTGAGGTTCTTCTCTGCTGGAACATCCATCTTAAGTGCAGGAGGTTTTTCACTTTGTTTTTCATTTTCTCATGCCTGGGTTTAAGCTTTCAAAGGAGCAGTGCTTCTGTGAATCTATAAACCTACCAAGTTTAAGGGTCAGTTCACACCACATGCGGTCCAGTGCGTTTTTTTCTGCATCAGAAACGCATGGATAGTAGGTTATATGGTTTTCAATGGCAGAGTTCACACCAGTGCAGTCAGTTTAAAAAAAAAGTAGAACATGCTGCATTTTTTCTGCACTGAATTGTACTGGAATGCAGTAAAACACACTGGAATGCACCTAAATGCACCAAAAACGCACTGGAACTCACATGTCCTAATTTTAGGTTAAGAAAAAAGAGGTAAAAATGCACTGGACTGTGTCAAAATGCACCAAAAATGCACTGGAACACACCAAAAACACCCATGCAGGGAAAGCATCCGGAACTCATCCAGACTGCTTTTCTCTGGTGTGAACTGGCCCTAAGACCCCTTTCACACCAAGACGGTTTTTAGGCACTTTTGCACTAAAAATAGCGACTAAAAAGCGCCTGAAAACTCCCCCCAATACACCCCAGTGTGAAAGCCTGAGTGCTTTCACACTGGGGTGGTGCGCTTGCGGGACGGTAAAAAAAAGTCCTGCAAGCCGCATCTTTGCAGCGGTGTGGGAGCGGTGTATTCACCGCTCCTATACCGCCCCTGCCCATTGAAAACAATGGGGCAGCGCTCCCGAAGCACTGAACACCACAGTTCCAAACAGTTGATTTGGCCACACCTAATGTTTTTGCTATCCCTCTGATGGGTTTGTTTTGTTTTTTCAGCCTAATGATGGCTTGCTTCACTGATAGTGACAGCTCTTTGGATCTCATATTGAGAGCTGACAGCAAAAGATTCCAAATGCAAATAGCACACTTGAAATTAACTCTGGACCTTTTATCTGCTTCTTGTAAATGGGATAATGAGGGAATAACACACACCTGGCCATGGAACAGCTGAGCAGCCAATTGTCCCATTACTTTTGGTCCCTTAAAAAGTGGGAGTCACATATACAAACTGTTGTAATTCCTACACCGTTCACCTGATTTGGATGTAAATACCCCCAAATTAAAGCTGAAAGTCTGCAGTTAAAGCACATCTTGTTCGTTTCATTTCAAATCCATTGTGGTGGTGTATAGAGCCAAAAAGATTAGAATTGTGTAGATGTCCCAATATTTATGGACCAGACTGTACGCTCTCCGGCCACTTTATTAGGTACACCTTGCTAGTACCGGGTTGGACCCCCTTTTGCCTTCAGAACTGCCTTCATTCTTCATGGCGTAGATTCAACAAGGTGCTGGAAGCATTCCTCAGAGATTTTGGTCCATAGTGACATGATAACATCACGCTGTTGCTGCAAATTTGTCGGCTGCACATCCATGATGCAAATCTCCTGTTCCACCACATCCCAAAGGTGCTCTATTGGATGAGATCTGGTGACTGTGGAGGCCATTGGAGTACAGGGACCTTTATATTCAAGAAACCAGTGGTGAGATGATTGGAGCTTTGTGACATGGTGCATTATCCTGCTGGAAGGAGCCATCAGAAGATGGGGACACTGTAGTCATAAAGGGATGGACATGGTCAGCAACAATACTCAGGTAGGCCGTGGTGTTTAAACAATGCTCAATTGGCACTAAGGGGTCCAAAGTGTGCCAAGAAAATATCCTCCACACCATTACACCACCACCACCAACCTGAACCACTGATACAAGTCAGGATGGATCCATGCTTTCATGTTGTTTACGCCAAATTCTGACCCTACCATCTGAATGTCGCAGCTGAAATCGCGACTCATCAGAGCAGGCAACGTTTTTCCAATCTTTTATTGCCCAATTTTGGTGAGCCTGTGAAAATTGTAGTCGCTGTTTTCTGTTCTTAGCTGAGCGGCACTTGGTGTGGTCTTCTGCTGCTGTAGCCCAATCTTCTATTGCCCAATTTTGAATTGTAGCCTCAGTTTCCTGTTCTTATGTGGCAGGAGTGGTCTTTTGCTGCTGTAGCCCATCTACTTCAAGGTTCAATGTGTTGTGCATTCAGAGATGGCATTCTGCATAACTCGGTTGTAAAGAGTGGTTATTGGAATTACTGTTGCCTTTTTATCATCTCAAACCACTCTGCCCATTCTCCTCTGATCTCTGACATCAACACAACATTTTCCTCCACACAAATGCCCCTCACTGGATATTTTTTCTTGTTTGGACCATTCTCTGTAAACCCTAGAGATGGTTGTGCATGAAAATCCCAGTAGAGCAGACGTTTTTGAAATACTCAGAGCAGCCCGTTCGGCACCAACAACCATGCCACGTTCAAAGTCACTTAAATTCCCTTTCTTCCCCATTCGGTTTGAACTTCAGCAAGTTGTCTTCACCATGTCTAGATGCCTAAATACATTGAGTTGCTGCCATGTGATTGGCTGATTAGCAATTTGTCTTGCCAAGCAATTGAACAGGTGTACCTAATAAAGTCGCCAGTGAGTGTATATTACAAATGCCATTGCTGTATTCCTTCTATGTGTATGCTTTCTGCTGGGATGGTATTTTAATTAACCACTAGAGATCCGCGTTATAGCCAAAAGACAGCTACAGCCTGAATTGCCGCGGGGACGTCCATGCTGAATGGGCGTGCCCGCGGGTCAGACGGACTCGGTGTCCGCTCCTGACTCGCGATCGCCTAGTAGAGCGGCAGAACGGGGAACCGCCAATGTAAACACAGCGGTTCTCCGTTCTCTGAAGGGGGACATAACAGATCTACTGATCCCTGTCATCGGGATCAGTTAGATCTGTTATTTCCCTGCCAGCCCAGCCCCCATACAGTTAGAACACATACAGGGAACACAATTAACCCCTTCACTGCGCCCTTAGTGTTAACCCCTTCCCTGCCAATGACATTCATACAGTAATCAGTGGACATTTAAATTTCTGATCGCTATATAAATGTCATTGGTTCCAAAAAAGTGTCAAAAATGTCCGACATGTCCGCCGCAATATTGCAGTCCCAATAAAAATTGCAGATCACCGCCATAACTAGTAAAAAAATAAAATAATAAAACACCATAAATCAATTCCAGTGGTTTGTAGACGTGATAACTTTTATGCAAACCAATCAATATACGCCGATTGCGATTTTTTTCACCAAAAATAATATATCGGCCAAAACTGATGAATAATATTTTTTTTTTGGATATTTATTATAGCAAAAAGCAAAAAATATTGTTCTTTTTTCAAAATTGTTGCTATTTTTTCGTCTGCAGAGGTGATCAAATAGCACCAAAAGAAAGCTCTATTTGTGGGGAAAAAATGATAAAAATGTTGTTTGGGTACAACGTCGCACGACCACGCAATTGTCATTCAAAATGCGACAGCGCTAAAAGCCGAAAATTGGTCTGGGCTGGAGGGGGGTTTAAGTGCCCAATAAGCAAGTGGCTAAATTTAGTGGCAATATTCACATTATTGACAGCAGTGCTATTAAAATATGTATACTGAACTTATTGAACTGTACAGCACAATAGTAACAGTACAATAATAATAGTGAAAGAAAAAGTGACACTGTCAAACAAGTCATTTATATTTGGTATGTGAACAATATTTTATTATTCAGTGGATTCATTCATGTAGATGTAAAAGCAAATACAAGAATTTTTTATACTGTATATACAGCTTTCACTAAAATAACACCTGATGGTCCTGACGTGAAGGTCCTTGTTTAGTAACTTCCCGTTATAGGGTGACAACTGTCTTTGAGTTGTTATCATGCCTTGTCACCCTGTTACATGCATGCCTAGCGGAGACTACAGTTTCCAGTACTAAGACACATTACTCAGGCATGGTCCGGTGCGGTCACTATTAGGAATCTATTCTAGAGCAATGATGTTCAACGGAGGCTGTAGACAGGAAGTAGCTGAAAAAAGTTGCAGGAGATGTAAGCAAAGATGACAAAAAGGTAAAAACTGTATTTTATGCAAAAAAAACAGTGTTTAAATAAAAAAAAAATTGAAATATCATCCGGGTTCTACTGTAATACTTGTTAACTGATACTCTCCTTGTCATGACTGATTGCCATGTTGGCCTTGAGGGTTAACAGAACCAAAGATGGAGGAGTGAATTGTCTAGAACAACAAAATCTCTCATTTCAACTACATTCCCATCTTTTTCTGCGTAGGGAGGGGTGACAATACAGTTTTACCTGTGTACAGGAATGTCAAATGCATAGCCTGAAGCCAGGAGCCTCCCTGACTCAAAGTGAATCAGACCTTTTGTTTTAGAAGCTAGCAGAGCACACATAGACAATGCCTCCTCCCGTATATGTAAAAGAGTTTTGTGTAAGAAAGTTATAAAGTAAGAAGAGATTGGGGAGGGGGGGGGGGGGTATGAGACACTTCTGCGTTATTCTCTCAGACCAGTGAGGTAATCATGAATCCCATTTCTCTCACGAAGTTGGCACGCAAATTAAAGCTGATGACTCTTACGAGGAACCCATCCTTAAGAGGAAATCACGCCCACGTCTCTTGGTATAAAGTCAAGGATAGAAAGTCTGGGTTTCTTACGCTCAATCATAACATCAGGTAGCACATAGAAAAAGACAGGCATTAGAATTTCATCATGAGCTCATACAACGTGAAGCAAACCTATTCATCATCAGGATCCTCAAGTGGCTTGGGGTTAGGTGGTGGTTCAGGCAGAGTGTCCATGGGTAGCTACAGGGCACCTAGCATCCACGGGGGTAGCGGCGGCAGAAACGTCTCCATCTCAAGGGTGGTGTCTTCTGGGGTTAGTGGTCTTGGTAGCTGCTATGGTGGTGGACAAGGTGGTGGACTAGGTGGTGGATTAGGTGGTGTAGGTAGTGGTTTCGGTGGCAACTACTCATCTAACTTTGCCCATGGCTATGGAGGTGGATTTGGAAGTGGATTTGGAGGTGGATTTGGAGGTGGATTTGGAGATGGTCTCCTGGCTGGAGGGGAGAAGGAAACCATGCAGAATCTGAATGACCGTCTGGCCTCCTACCTGGACAAGGTGCGCTCTCTGGAATTGGCAAATTCTGAGCTGGAGATCAAAATCAGGCAGTGGTATGAGAAGCAAGCCCCCAGCCCATCTCATGACTACAGCCAATACTACAAAATTATTGAGGATCTTCGTAACAAGGTAAGAGAAGGTTTACTACATTACTATTTACACCCACTTTTCAGATATGAACCGTTATATAAGCATTCCTTTCCAAGACTTTATCATGTGGGTGAAAAAATTATGATGTGAAACATCCAACCCAAAGCAACCAATCCATTCTCTGTTAAACGTAGAGATATTTTTTTCTGATTGGCTGTTGCTATGGATTTTCACAGCATTATCTCTCTTTGCAAAGCTTTAGTGTTTCATTTTCACTATTATTACTATTGTTATTAATAATGGCAAGTACTTTATTATTTTACATTGTCTAAAGGATTATTATGTATTTCCCTTGTCTTATTTAGCCTCAAAAGCAAATGCCTGTTACAGTCATACAAAACACAGAAAACGTAAAATAAGACAATACATTAATCTAGCACAATATAATAATCTCAAAGTAAACATCATCGTAACACATACTGTATATGCCAATACAATAAAGCAGTCTACAGTTTAGGAGTTACAGTACTTAACTATTTAGCATTATATATCTCATTTGCAAAAGTGGAATCTTTGTGAGTGTACAACTTTCCACCATGTATATGCTCAAAACGATGACATCATTTCACTAATGACTCACACTGATGACACAATCAATGTGAGACATGCAAGCTGGCTTGCACCCATTTTGTACAGGGCCTATAATACATTATAAGTACATTAAAGTACTGATACACTGTATATTTATGCTGTATTCAAATGCCAATATCTACTTCAAGAAATATTCTTTAAAATCTAAGAAAAGAAACAGTCTCAATAGCAGAAGAAGCAAAGATGGTCTTATGACTTGAACTGTCTTAGGGAAAAGCAAATCTTGTTTCTGGATGCTGTGGGTCACACAGTTACTTTGTATCATGAGGCCCAACTCCTTAGGCCTCTTTCAGATGTGCATCAGCCCTTGATGAACAGTGGTTTGTTTTTCAGACAGCGGTTGACAGGTGATTGGAAGGTTTCCTCATCACCTGTTTTAAACCTGAAAAGGTTGAACGACCACGCCGCAACCACTTGGTTCATATTCGGTGGCGGTACTTCCTGCTGAACATAACAAGTTTACATTTTACTGCCACATCTGTATAACCCAGAACTGCATGTCTTTCTTTAGGTGGGTGGTTGTGAAGGTGGTACAACTGGCAGCCTGGGTGTGTGAACGAGCCCTTACCTCCCACTTTTATAGACTATTAGCCTAATTTCTGATAAATGGTGTGATATGATTACATAGAAAATGTTATTTTCTATGTAATTTTTTTTAAGAAAACAAAAAGCAATAGTAACCCATATTGACCAATCGGAAATCAGCTTTCACTAGTCCGAATGTGTTAAATTCCAGAATTCTGAAACTGAAACCTGATTGGATGCTTTTGATTAATGTACAACACTATTTTTTTCCACCTTGTCACTGTTAAAAAAGCAGATTTTTGTCATAAGACAAAGAAATAACCCAATGTTTTTGTGTTTTACATTTCTTAGATCCAGAATGTTACTGTGGATAATGCCAGCGTGGTCCTGCAAATTGACAATGCCAAACTGGCCGCTGATGACTTCAGAACCAAGTAAGAATGTGGGCCTAGTTTGGATGCACAAAAGACACTAACATTGAGCACTTACAAGACACACCATGATAAATTTTACAACTTTTAATGGTCTCTTTTTATTTAGGTATGAAACTGAACATTCCCTGAGATTAAATGTTGAGGCTGATATCAACGGCCTTCGCAAAGTCCTGGATGAACTGACTCTAACCAGGTCTGATCTGGAGCTCCAGATTGAGAGCTTAAAGGAAGAGTTGGCCTACTTGAAGAAGAACCATGAAGAGGTATGTTTAATAAAAGCTATGTATCCAGGTATCCTTGAGAAGAATGGGTTTGTGTAGACAGGCTACCTCTTTTGCTTTTTTCCTGGTGGACTCAAGCTGGTTTTAAGGGAAATATCCTTTCAATGCAGTCTTGTCTGCCCCATGGCCTCCAAATGATAAACATGTTTTCAACAGCTTTTATGGGAACCATAAAATATATTGGGTTATAATAGCAATTTGCTATAATGCCTACATTTCACATTTTACTTGTGTGCTCTATTATATTGCTTTCATTGTATTAATTATGCAGATTTGAAAATGAGTTGCTACACAATGCAAATGTGGAACTTGAAATCACATATCCTCCCTTAAGAACTGCTGAGACAAGATTTCTTCTACACAAGGAGTGCATTGTCTTTAATGAGTCAGCTGACTCTCATTTTGATTGAAAAAAGGAGCAGTAAAGCATAACCATTGTGTAGTGCTTCAGGCTGGGTTCACACCTATGCGAATTGGATGCGGCTTAAACCACATCCAATTCGCAGGACACTTGAAAACACATTGTTTTCAATGTGTCCGGTTCACATATGTCCGGTGCATTCGCACTCCGCATTGCACAAAAAACGTGTGCGTTTTTTGTGCAATGCGGTGTGAATTCCCAGCTCGTTGTGCTCGATGGGAGCGCATCTAACATGGAGATGCACTCCGCACTGAACAGGGATATTTCCCCTGCTCATGGCCCCTCCCCATCTCTCCCCCCGCAGCTGCTGCGCTGCGGGAATGAACAGGAGCCGCTGAACGACGGCTCCGCCCCTTCCCGGCAGCAGACAAGCTGGAATTCACACCGGACTGGTGTGAATCCAGCCTTAAAGCAGGCAGCAGAGCCTACATTTGTAATGAGATAATTTGGCTGCCCCTATGTTCAAGGTTAATTATGAATTATATATAGACAAATGTTTGAAATAATTAACACACTGGGATAACATTCTTTATATGAAGGCTAATCCCTTTTACATGTATGTCCAAGGCTGGTGCCATACCTGGATCACTTTTCAATCAGCCAGTGGGTCAACAAGCTTGTTTCGATAGAAGTCAATCATTAGTTCGACCTCTCTGGAACGAGAACTGCCATAAATGGATCAGAATGTAACCAGTTTCTGCTGAACCGGTCGAATTTCGATCGCCTGCTGAACAAACTGACTTTTGATCCATCTATGGCCTCCTTTAGGAATTATTGAAAAGAATATATATTCAGTTTTGGATGACCTAACTCATATTATCTCCATCCACCCAAATCCTAATCTCAAAAATGGCAGCAAATAAATGACCACTACATTAGAGTTATGCTAGTCATTCTATATGTAAAGAAAACAACATGATATGTAAAATTAGATACAATTACAGAACTTCACATTATCTCCTTCTAATCACTTCCTAAAATAAAAATGCTTGTGTACAGGAGATGAATGCCCTGCGTGGACAAGTTCATGGCACTGTCAATGTGGAAATGGATGCTGCCCCAGCTAATGACCTAAGCAAGATCTTGGCCGAAATGAGAAGCCAATATGAAGGTCTGGCTGAAAAGAACCGAAAGGAAGTTGAAGAATGGTACTTCAAGAGGGTAAGGCAGCAGTGCAATACGGGTAATTTTGTAGCAATATTACTAAAACTAGCCTATACTGACCTAATTATCATGGAAGAACCCTTACAGGATTGTTCATATTTTCATATCTAGATATAAAAATAAAACTTAAAAAAAGGAATCATTAATTTCTGTTTTTAATGTAGAACCTTTGCTTGTTTCTGTACAAATTAAGCAAATAATGGCTAAAAAAAGTAAACTCAGACAGTGAAAATTGTAGTGTTCTCCTGCATTGGTGTTGAGTGTGAAAAGTGCCTTCTTACATCAGTGGTCAGTGGAGAAAATGCCCTGTTACATTAGAGGCCAGTGAGAAAAGGGTCCTTTTACATAGGTGGTCAGTGGGAAGAATAATATCCAGTTGCATTGGTAGTCTGTGAGCAGAATGTTCCTCTCAGAGACAGTTGAAAAAAAGATAATTAAAATCAGGGGTTACTTACTAAAGCACGAGAGGAAAAGATCCACAGGTTCTCAAGCCAAGAGTTTGGCCAAGGATCATCACTGAAACTATGCAGGCACGATCGGGCAGGAATGCTTAGTGACCTTGGGAGGAACCCTAGGTTTAAAAGCAACCCAGTTTAAGAAAGGTTGTTTCAGACTGAGGACAAAACCAGTAACATGTTCAATGTTTATTTTAACCCGACAGACAGAAGAACTGAGCAAAGAAGTTGCAAGCCACAGTGAACAGATCCACTCCAGCAAAACAGAAATCACTGACCTCAGACGTACATTTCAAAGCTTAGAGATTGAACTGCAGACTCAGCTAAGTATGGTAAGACCTTTGTTCAAATGATTCTCATATCTATTTACTGAAGAAATTCTATCATCATTGTTTCAGACACAAAATGAAAACAGTATATAACTCAAATATATGTTTCCCTGTTATAGAAAGCAGCATTGGAAGGTACCTTGGCAGACACAGAAGGCCGATACTGTGCACAGCTCTCCCAGATACAGGATCTTATCGGCAGTGTAGAAGCTCAGCTTTCCGAGCTGCGGTCAGATATGGAACGACAGAGCTATGAATACAAAATACTCATGGACGTCAAGACCCGTCTTGAACAGGAAATCGCCACCTACAGACGCCTCCTGGAAGGAGAAGATGTCAAGTAAGTAGAAATTTACAGATAACGGGGAGCAACAATAACTAAAGACAGCAGTAGCTATTAAAGAATTTATCTTCGCCATTGTCAACTCAAATATAAGCAAAGTACTTTATAATTGCCCTCATCAATCTGGCATTGTAAAATGTAATTGTCCTCAAAACTATCCTGGCTTGTTAAGTTTTAATTTTTTTTCTCATTTCCTCCCAACAGAATTCCCTACAAAGAAGGTAAGTACAATTTCACATAGCTTCTAATTAACAGATTCCTTTGTGAGTGTAAACAGGGTCAAAATCTGATACACAGCATGATTTTACAGTTAAATATCATTTACTTATAGTAGATTTGGTCATATAGGTATTGGGATCCCTTCCCATTTTTCTGTAGACCTGGACACAGCAAATGGCCAGCAGTTAATTGGGTGAGGGAGGAATGGGGGCTAAGCAGTTGTTCATGCACAGGGGCAGGATGGAAATGTTTTTTTCATCAAATTAATTTCTAACAGTGAAAGTGTTTTTTGTTCGGTAAAGTCCATTCATACCAAAATTTAATGTTAAGAGCAAATTCAATTTTGAAGTACTTTTGAACATCATTTGTTAAGCTGTCAAATGTACTAACATTTGTTAGAAAATCTACTAGTGTAAGGGTAGCTTAACAGTTCTTTTACTTTTATTTTGGATTACCCATCCTTTTTAATATAATAACTAAGGTAAAATTATTTTTTCCATCCAAGCTAGCCAGTGCTTGATAGTATCTTTTAATTTCAGGCCCTCAAACCACACGTCAAGTTCGCACTATCATTCAGGAAACCGTTGATGGAAAAGTTGTCTCTTCAAGTGAAAAAGTCCAGCATGCAAAGTACTAACGGAATACAGGGTTCCAAAACTAGCACAGATGTCTGATTGAAATGAAGATGCATGTTCTACAGTTACTGATCTACCTATAACACTGCAGAACCTCTGAAATACCGTAAAGACTATATTTAATCTGCAAGATATCGATCATTGGATAAATCAAAGCCATCAATCACTGATATATTGTGCTGGATCATTTACTCTTGTAATGTCTGCACTGTAATTCTCATGCTATTTCTTGAGGCCTCTTTTTTTATCTCTTTTAATGAATAAAATTTTCAGCTTTTTCATGCACTTTTTTTGACTATTCGTTTTATTTGTTAATAGTAATGAGGAATTGTATTGTATTATGAAGTGGTTAATGAGAAAATCTTTTCTTATAATTTATTATTTTATTTTTGACTCAGTTTGTTTTTCCTGGGCCATACAACAGCTTCAGCTGAAAGATTGAGAAGCCTTTTTCTATGACTGTATCTAATTTTCTTTAGAATGCCAAAACTCTGATCCCTGTATGCCAGTGGTTCTCACGCTCAGTCCTCAAGTACCACCCAATGGGCTATGTTTTGGCAACTTCCCTTAAATAAAATAGCTGTTATCAATACCATGTCATTGATATTGATTAAAGCTGCTGTGAAAAGTAAAGGAAAACCTGAAAACATGGCCCGCTGAGGGTACTTAAGGTCTGAGGTTGAGATCCACTGCTGTATGCCACCTACATATGACTTCCAATGATCAGCAGCTGCAACTGATTGGCTGCAGAAGCTGGAAAAATTTCCAACATGTTCTCTTCTGTCGAGCCTAGAAGCTGATCAAAATAAGCCCCTGTTGGATTGGCTGAATTTCGATCAGAATGTGGCCAGCCTTAGTCTACAAAACTGCAAAAGTCAAGATGAGGAACCTGTTACTGTGTGCAGCTGCTTCCTCTGAGAGTGGAAACTAGAGGTAGCTGGTGTTCCGCAGAGACCTCCCCCCTTTCATAGGAGCTTGTGCTTAGTTCCTGGCAATGCTCAAATCACTCAACAGATACTCACAGACAAGGAGAATGGTAGGTTCCAGATAATAAGGAACTGGAAAGTCTTGAAGCTACAGGTGCAAAGGAGGCACAGTGGAAGCTTGAAGCTGTGGGTGCAAAGGAGGTGCAGCGGAGCCTAGAGGCTGAGAGTGCAGAGGTGGCACAGCAGAGGCTTAAGGCAGTTGGTGTAGAGGTGGAGCCATAGGGTCTTGAGCAGGACTTTACTGGCCATCGGGACTACCGGGAGTTTCCCGGTGGGCCGATGGCTCAGTGGGCCGGTTCCAGGGACAGTTGGCTACAGGTCCCCCCTGCAGCGCTCACCTCCTCTCTCTCTGGCTAGCTGTGCATTGTCTGGGGCGGGCTGAATACAGACATTCAATGATGTACCGAGAATAAGATCTGGGAGACACAGGCAGCCACACGCTGTAACATAACTTTCCGGAGCTCGTTCTCCTGCTCTTTCCTTCCCCCGCTCTCCATCCTGTCTGCTGCTGTGAGGAATCTAGATGGAGGCGACGTCCCCCCTGGACATCGGTTGACAGGGACCTTGGCCGGGTGACTCGGTAGCCGGGTGGCCCTTTGAGGGCCATCAGGGCTACCGGTCATTTCAGGACGAGTTCTGGGATACCGAGGTGGAGATGTGGTTGACGGAATTCGGAGACGACACGGTGGAGACGTGAGAGTCGGAGATCCGAGGCGACG
>BLSH010372939.1:394103-406079 GCA_018402905.1 Glandirana rugosa | reverse complement strand
CCCTCCACACACCTCTCCTGTACATACTGCCCACTGTCATACCCTCCACACACCTCTCCTTTACATACTGCTCACTGTCATACCCTCCACACTCCTCTCCTTTACATACTGCCCACTGTCATACCCTCCACACACCTCTCCTTTGCATACTGCCCACTGTCATACCCTCCACACAGCTCTCCTTTACATACTGCTCACTGTCATACCCTCCACACTCCTCTCCTATACATACTTCCCACTGTCATACCCTCCACACACCTCTCCTTTACATACTGCCCACTGTAATACCCTTCACACACCTCTCCTTTACATACTGCCCACTGTCATACCCTTCACACACCTCTCCTTTGCATACTGCCCACTGTCATACCCTCCACACACCTCTCCTTTACATACTGTCCACTGTTATACCCTCCACACTCTTTTCCTGTACATACTGCCCACTGTCATACCCTCCACATTCTCCTTCTGTACATACTTGGGCCAATGTAGACAGGACCTAATTAACCTACCAGCATGTCTTTGGAGTGTGGGAGGAAACCGGAGTACCGGGAGGAAACCCAAGCAGGCACAGGGAGAACATGCAAACTCCAGGCAGGTAGTGTCGTGGTTGATATTCGAGCCAGCGATCCTTTCCTTATACCCTCCTCACTGCTTCAGCATATAGTGGTTGTGTGTCATAACTTTTGTGCCTCTCTCCTGTACATAATACCAACCTTCATACCCTCGTACACTTCTCTCCTGTACATACTGTCCACTGTTGTACCCTTCTCACTCACCTCCTGCTGACACTGCTCACTGTCATACCCCCCCCCCCAATTCTCCTGCAGATAATGCACACCATCATACCCTCTACACTCTTCTCCTGCATATACTACCCACTTTCATACCCTTTACACTCCTCTCTTGCAGATACTGCCCACTGTCATGCCCTTTCCCACACCCAGTGGCAGCTGTTGGGCTTTTCTTCTGGGGGGGCGGCAAACAACCAGCACTACCCCCCGGCCGGTGTGGCACTGATGCGCCCCCCTGCACCAGGGGCGGCCGTGGGGCTTGTGGCACTTGGCTTGTCAACCAGCACCTAGCCCCGTGGGAGGTCCAGCACTTACTATGCGGCACGCTGCTCTCTTGCTGTGTCCTCCTCTCCTCCTATGTTATCCAGGCAGTGGCGAGTCTGGCTCCAGCATGCCTCCTCTTCCAAAGTGCTAGGCATTCAATAGGATCCGCCTGGCACTTTGAACAATCGGGAAACAGGTCTCATGACCTGCCTCCTGATTGGTGGGGAGGAACTGTAGTGTGAAAATAGCGAAAATTTATTTGGTCACACAATTGGGTGGGATTGGGGTGCACTCTCTGCACCCCAAGCCCACCCTATTTTGAAGCCTATTAGAACCTCTGGCTCTAATCAGGTGCTTCAAACCCCCCCCCATAGGAGTTCATGCACCCGGCATCCTGAAAGGGGCTGGGCGCATGGATAGGGAGGGCAGTGGAGGTGCTGGGGGGGCGGCGCCCGTACGCCCACGATGCACGGGCCGCACCTGCCCACACCTCTCCTCTTGATACTGCCCACTGTCATACCCTCCACACCTCCCTCCTGCATATAATGTTCCCTTTCACAACCTCCACACTTCTCTTCTGCATATACTGCTCCAGCCATACATTTCTTGCATTTCTCTCCTATACATACTACCCACTGTCATACACTTTTTATGTTTCGTCCTTACCGCTTGTTTTTTAACTGGCACACATTTGCTAGACAGAGTTAGATAAAGGTCTTCATGCTGTTTCCAGTTTGCAAATTTCTTACTGACATGCTTATCTCGATTCCCAACCAATACAGAAAAGATGGGACTTTAAATATAGCCTCAGGAGAATGCAACATAGTTAATGAAAGTATTTAAAAATGCAAATGTTTATTATACAATGATTTAAAACCATTGAAATTGGAAAGCACCCAATATACACTATATATTGGGACACCTGCCCTTACATGCACATGAACTTTAATGGCATCCCAGTCCTAGTCTGTAGGGTTCAATATTGAGTTGGCTCACCCTTTGCAGCTATAACAGCTTTAACTCTTCTGGGAAGGCTGTCCACAAGGTTTAGGAGTGTGTCTATGGGAATGTTTGACCATTCTTCCAGAAGGACATTTGTAAGGTCAGGCACTGATGTTGGACGAGAAGGCCTGGCTTGCAGTCTCCGCTCTAATTTATCCAAAAGGTGTTGAGATCAGGACTCTGTGCAGGCCAGTCAAGTTCCTTCACCCCAACATGATCTGTAAAAGGCTCAATGTTATATAATCATAGTTAGTGAGATGAGAAAAGTCCAGCTGAAATGTTTTCTACGATCAGATTACGGTATCTATAGCATTCATAAACTTACAGTTTATACCGTGTACCATCACAAACACTATAAAGTCAATGCAGACTACAGGATATGGATAGCCTCTTGTTGATGACATAAAATACACGGGATCGGAGTACACTGAAGGAGATACTATCCTTCATTGTAGCAGGTAGTTCCACACCATTACATAGTGTAAACTGATTACATAATGATTTAGCAGGTTGGATAAGTTAATCACACAAGGATTATTGTACTTTTGTGACTTTTAATTACGGTAGGCTAATTCTCATTAAGCAAATGTTGTTATACGCTTACATCCTTGACAATTTGCTAACCACATATTTTTATTAACCAAGCAAATGCTGAAATATTAATTATTATTGGCAGTATCCTTGTAACATAAAACTCCACATGGAAGTTCTAAATTATGAAAAGTCAATTTGATTGGATGGAGGATGGGTGGATGAATGAAAGGTCTACTACCTGCATTCATAGAGCACGTGTTACTGCTGGAAACTATAATACAGCCTCTATGAATGGAGGAGGGGGCAGAATGGGCAGGCATAGTCGGCACTCTTGACAAGTGCCTATGAGAGGTCCAACAGCTGGTATTAACTCCAGCATTACCGGAAGATTACTGCTGCTGTTGGGGTATGGGAAAGGGGGGGTCATATTGAGTATTAAAATTTTACTTAGAATTGCTGATATTACTGTGCTGCGTGATTTGGAATGCTGCATTTCACACCTCTGTGTTTTGGTGTTTTTTTATTTCTTAGTTTAAGTTTTTAGATTGATGTTTTATTTCTTTTTTTTTTTAAATACAGAAACACGAAAAAGAATCCCCAGTGTACTAAGACTTACATAAAGAGACAGCACTGCAGTAGACATCTCCATTCAGGCTGCTTCTTAGACTGAGCTTCAGAATAAGGGACGAGTGCATTTGTAAATTTTAGCTTGAGCTACTGAAATCTGTAAACAAACTTTAACAGAAGGGCAAATAGATAAACATTGAAAAGGCACTTAAAGCTACACCTGCTGCCTTTAAAGAAAAATATAAAATAACAAATATACTTGAAGCAAATATATTTATATAGAGTTATTTTTATATAATTATATATAATATTACTGACCACAATAAACAAGTTTAAAGTGAATCTGTATTCTTAACAAGCAGTAAATGAGCTTGTAAGCAGGTTGTGGTTACTGCTGCCCCATTGGGAAGTTAGGTGTTATTGGAATTCCCGGGTTTTTGTGCAGGTTTTTTCTGACACCCCTTGTCCTGTGTGATATAAAAGTACTGGAGGTCCGGATCCAGTGCACACATGGAGAATTCACTAGGTGCGTGGCGGGACCCCTTAACATTACTGGGAGTGAGGAAGTAGTGATACACTGGAAAGGTGGAGAGGGCATTGGCTCTGCGTGTTCCTCCTAAATGCACAAGTGATCTTAATGATGAAGAGTACATCGAGAGAGTTTATCAGAGTTTGTTCATGTTTAGTCATCTGTCCGGGTTGTGAGAGTGGCTCAAGTGAAGGTACCCCATATATACAGTGGTGACCCTATCCAAAGTGGCTAGCATAGCCCAGAAGAACCCACCCCAGGGTAGGCCTCTCATTTGACTCACACTTGGCGCCCAACGAGGAGGGAAACATGGAGGATGAGATGACCACCACACCTCCCTACCCTTCTAAGCTTTAAAACAAGCCCACACTGACCCTCTTTAGCTGCAGACACTGTGGAGCAAAGTATCCCTGAAATTAAACAGTGAAAGCGCTGAAGTCGTCCAAGTCTTTCAAACCTTTTAGCTCACTTCTCCCTCTTCTCAGCATATTATTATTAATATTATTATTGTAAGTAGCTGTAGTAGTAATGGTAGTAATAGTAATGGTGGTGGCAATAGTATCAATACTAGTATTAGCAACAGTAACATTGTTATTAGATACATTATTACTGTATAGTAAAGACAACTGTACCTTTGGTACAGCAATCCTTTAATTAAACTCTACACTACCACCAAGGGCAGCACTCCTGATAAAATACTTTCCTTATTCTGAATTCCTGCAATCTTCATTGTGCAGCCCTGCCTGGCGCTGCTCAGCCTTTGCATGTGCAACATGCGGGGCGATCCTCTTTTCACTGCACCATGGCCCCATTCCTTCCAATGGATGTGTTGTACTCTGCTGGATGGCTGAAGGCTGCCATGAGTATTGCTCACCAATAGGAATGAATAGGGCTATGGCGTGCATGCGCATTAGGAAGAGAACCTAGCCAGAACATTTCCTTTTAAAGCTTTTATGGGGACTGGCAGGGCTGAGCAGTAAAGACTGCTGGAGTGTGGAGGAAGATATTTTATCAGGTTGACTGCTCTCACTAGGTTGGGGGTTTATTTTAAAGACTGTACTGTACTAAAGAAAAATAATTAAAATCCTTGACTATAAGTCATTTACAGTTGGCTCCATACAAACAACAATAGCAATCCACTACTTCTGTTTTCATACAAGTAAATTATTTATGTTATTAGTGTACAGTATCTAAAGCCAAAATTATTTTTTCTGTCAATTTGGATAGCGTAGGAAGTGTTTAACCACTTCAATACATAGACAGGGAATTGCCCTCTAGGGGTGGGATTTTAAAGGCACAAAAATAGTCATGTAATTATAAAAGCATGCACATTTTATTGTTACAATTCATAAAATAGTCCATGTAGTGACATAAAAGGGTTAGGACATATAGATGTAATGAACAAACAAGATTCAGCGTGATGGATGATATTCAGTACCTAATGCATTTCGGAATACCTTCATTAGAGGTGCCAAGTATTAACTGGTTCCCCACCGCGCGCCGTCTTTTCATGGCGGCAGTCGGGGAGCCCTGCGCGAATCGCCGTAAATAAGCAGCGATCTACATTTGGCCACCAGGGGGCGCGCGCGCGCACCCGCCGCACTCCTGGGGAGTGTGCCCGCGGCTCGGGTAGACCCGATGTCCGCCGGCGAGCTGCGATGAGCGGCCACAGGGAAAGAACGGGGAACCGCCGATGTAAACACGGCGGTTCCCCGCTCTGTCAGTGGGGCATGAGAGATCTACTGATCCCTGTCACTGGGATCAGTTAGATCTCTCATGCCCATGTTAGCCCAATCCCCCCACAGTAAGAACACACCCAGGGAACACGATTAACCCCTAGATCTCCCCCCCAGGTTAACCCCTTCACTGCCAATGACATTTATACAGTAATCAGTGGACATTTAAATTTCTGATCGCTGAATAAATATCATTGGTCCCAAAAAAGTGTCAAAAATGTTCCGACATGTCTGCCCCAATATCGCAGTACCGCTAAAAATCGCAGATCGCCGCCATTACTAGTAAAAAAAAAAAAAAAAAAAAACCCCAGGAATGAATTCTCACCATCCGTAAACGCGGCCACTTTTGCGCAAGCCAATCAATAAACGCCGATTGCAATTTTTTTTATCGCAAATATGAGGAAGAATATAAATCGGCCAAAAACGGTGAAAAAAAATGTTTTTTTTATATTTTTTTTTTTGGATTTGAATTTTAGCAAAAAGTAAGAAATTTGGGTTTTTTTTCAAAATGGTCGCTCTTCTTTTGTTTATAGCGGCGATCAGAAATGACGCAGAGGCGATCAAATACCACCAAAAGAAAACTCTATTTTTGGGAAAAAAACAACGCAAATTTTGTTTGGGTACAACGCCGCACGACCGCGCAATTGTCAGTTAAAGCGACGCAGCGCCGAATCGCAAAAAGTGCTCTGGTCCTAAAGTGGGAAATTCTTCCGGGGCTGAAGTGGTTAATCAAACATCAACTTACTTCTGCAAAATAAATCAAAGCAAGTTCATCATTGTCACATGAGATGCATAAAAAACTTTTTTGAGAGAATGAGATTACACTTACCGTATTGCTACGGAAGTATCAAAAATAATTGTTAAAACGGTTACAGTGTTCCTTCAAAATTAGCTGCAAGACAGACCAACAGAGGGTCACCAATGCCAAAAGCCCCTCCACCCGGGGAGCCAGAGCACGCAACCTACCGCAAAGGATCCTGGTGGAACCGTCCACACAGAGAGAGAGACAACAGGGCCAGATATTCAACAGTGTCCACCTTAGAAAAGGTCTGCATGAGAGAGGAAATAAATATAGGTCAGAAACCATTCAAAAATCAAGCAAATTGACCCCTGGGGGCTTAGACATATCACCCATATAAAATGTATAAGCGGGGACTACCTGAAGTGGATTGCTGGTGGGGTAATGTCGCAAGAGTTAAGTGCAGAGCGTGCATGGTATGTGTAGAAACCAAACAGGTCTGTAGGGCTGGAAGTCAGGGGTACTAAGAGCATGAACAAAATGGTATAGTCAATAACCTCAAAGGAAACATAGATTGGGTATACAAATAGCTTATGGCATAAAAATGCAACATGTGAAGGATATATTAGTGAACCGTCAAATATATCTATGGTACCTGGTAGTAAGAGCCAGCAAATACTGACATCAGGGTATAGAAGCCACGCAGTCTGTGGGGCCTGGGTGTCAGGGCTATTAGGAACACAAACAAAAAATCATATAAAGAGAAAAAGTAAAAAAAGGGGGAAAAAATTGGGACTTTAAATCAAGCCATGGCCTGGTAAGGCCATCCGCTTCCATCCCTGCCTTGTAAAGGAAACTAATTTTGCAGTGTTGCAAAATTTGGGAAAAGTGGGACTTTAATTGAAGCACATGAGGGATACACAATAGACTGATGGAGATGTTCACAGAAATTTAATTTGTGGATATAAATACACTGATGCATATATTCAAACATTACATGATAAAATGTCAATCATAAACAACAATACAAATTCATAACAATGGATACAACTTTGTTAAGCTCAGTACATTGCCCCCATCCATCGGGTATTTAATGTGCAGACTGGTAAAAATATACACAGACAGGTCTGCGTGGCCAAGGACCCCGTTGTTCCTATTGAGGTTTGGTGTATAAAACGCATAAAAGGTTAAGTCCACAGCAGCTTTTAGCTCGACGTACGTTTCGTGGCTTGGAGCCACTCGTCAGGAGCAGGCTCGTGGTGGGTAACACTCATATAATGGTGATGCACCGTCAGAGCCAAGGGCCCGTCCAGGGCCATCCGGGCTGGGAGCTGTGGCAGGGGGCATGATGGCAGCAACCCACAGTCGGCATCACCCCAGGTGGATGAGGGCGTCCTGGTGATATAAAGACCCATAGTTGAACTTCAATTACTCAGTCATGCAACACTGTACCCAAACAACGTTTTTATCATTTTTTCACACAAATAGAACTTTAATCACCACTGGGTTTTTTATTTTTTTTGCGATATAAGTGAAAAAAGAGCGAAAATTTTGAAAAAAAAAACACTTTTTTATTTTCCATTATAAAATTTTGCAAATAAGTAATTTTTGTTCAAAATTTGGGTCAGGGTGATGTCACCGAATGACCCTGCTCCACTGTTTACTTACCGGAAAGCGTCTGTCATTCGGCGAGTGTCTCTCGTCAGGACCGGCCGTGTTTGGCAGGCGGCAGCTTTTTGTGCTTTTTTTCATGTGGGTTGGCGTTCATCATGATTGACGCTGGATTTACATCAGGGGACATTTATTTATTTATTTATTTTTTATAAAGGATTTTCCGAAACTGTCTTTGTGCTTTTATTTACTTTTGACGTTTTTTTTTCAGTGAATGAGTAGGCATACTCATTCACATGGGCAGGGGCTGGCATCTGGGGGCCCCCTTGTTAAAGGGAGCTTCCAGATTCCAATAGGTCACCCCTTGCCCTCCCACAACCACCGGGACAGGGTTGTGGGGAAGGGACCCTTGTCCTCATCAACATGTGGTCAACGTGCTTTAGGGGGGGTTCCCCTCTCAAAAAGCACCCCCACATGTTGAGGGCATGTGACCTGGTATGCATTTTGTTTTCATTCTGTTGTCAGTTGGGTATCCCAGTTACAGTAGATGAGTATTGGTTGTTAAAGGCGTGGAGGTCGCCTGCTCCTTAACAACCAGCTAGTCACAATGAATCTTACTTTCCATTCAGAAATCTGGATACATCTAAATCTCCAAAAATCAAATTTTCGTCCGAAAAGCTAATCTGAACAAAACAAAATGCACATGTCTACTGCAGACAGGCACAGTGCAGGATCAAGATCAGGCTCAGGTAAGTATACAGGGGAGTGAGGGTGCGATACAAGTAATGGGACATTATTAAACCTTAATTTTCTGTCCTAGAGACACAACAGGAAATGAGAGAAAACCTCTCCAAACTGAAGATTAATTACCCACCAAGAAAGCTTTCACCAAAATAGGTGTCTCCATGTGAACACTGTAAAATGTAGGATTTCCAGTCACTTTCTATTTTGGTGACAATGGTCACCAGTACAAATACAGAGGGTGAATCATCCCAACGGGGACACAGACAGAAATGAAAACATGACAGAGGTCTTGACCTTTTACCACTTTATCCTGAATTTAAAAAAAGGTATTGGCTTTAGATATACTTAAATGATTGTTACTGGATACCCTCATTGATTTGTTTGCCTTAAGATTTAACACAAAGATGGAGTATATTGTTCTCTAAAAAAACTTTCAAGAGTAGGGAGGGGTGACCATATTGTTTTTCCTGGTTAAGAGTACAAGAATATCAAATGCATAGCCTGAAGACAGGAGCCTCCTTAACTCAAACTGAATCAGACCTTTTGTTTTAGGAACCAGCAGAATACCCAGACAGACAATGCCTCCTCTGGTATCTGTGAAAGCATTTTGGTAAGAAAGGTTGTTCTTCCAGATCAATGAGGTAATCATAAATACCACTTCTCTCACAAATGTTGGCACACAAGAACCAATCCTTTGGAATAAATGACGCCCACATCTCTGATATAAAGTCAGGGATTGAAAGTCTGGATTTTTAACTCCCAGCCCAAAACATCCCAGATAGAACATAGGAAAAGAAAGGCATTAAAGGTTCATAATGTCTTCATATAGCATCAAGAGGATAGGTAGATTTGGTGGTGGCTCAAACAGATCGGGCATAGTTAGCCATGGGATACCTAGCATTCATAAAGGTAGCAGTGGCAAAAATGTTTCCTTCTCAAGCTCAAGAATGGTAACTTCTGAGGTCAGTGGTCTTGCTAGCAACTTAGGTGGTGGACTAGGTGACCTAGCTGGTGGTTTTGGTGGCAGCTACTCATCTAGTTTTGGTTACGGCTTTGGGGGTGGATTTGCAGGAGGAGATGGCCTCCTGGGTGGAAGGGAGAAGGAGACCATGCAAAACCTAAATGACCGTCTGGCCTCCTACCTGGATAAGGTGCACTCTCTGGAGAAGGCCAATGCTGAGCTAGAGATCAACATCAGGGAATGGTATGAGAAGCAAGCCCCCAGCCCATCACATGACTACAGCCAATACTACAAGGTTATTGAGGATCTACGTAACAAGGTAAGAGGGGGTCCATTCATATACCTTTATTGTAGGGCACAGCAAAGATGATGTGAAATTTCCATGTAATCCAAAGCAGCCTATAAAATATCTGTTAAAGGTAGCCATGTCAGTGAAGAAATTATTTCTTATTGGCTACTATGAGTTTTAGGCACTTTGTACATCATCATCATCTCTTTGCAATGTCTCATTTATTAAACCAGCACATCATTCTTCCTAATATTGCTACTATTCATAACAAAGGCATTTAATTATGTTGTGATCTTACATCTTCTGATTGACTGTGTTTAATGCAATATGTATGGCCCTAGCACAACACAATATTTTAAAAAATGAACATCATCATATCTCAAGTATGGAGCTGTAGCCTCCATTAGTGAGTTCAGTTTGCTAAAGGATTTGAAAATGTTCACACAATGAACTGCAAGGAGCTGAGAATGTTAACACAATAAATTGTATGAAGATTCACTTCAATTATCCAATCATGTGCAGATGAAACAAATTAACAGGGATTAATTTTTCACATGATTGGATAATTATAGTGAATCTTCATACAATTTATTGTGTGAACATTCTCAGCTCCTTTAGTAAATAAATCTCAGTGTATAACATTATCTCCACATTCAAGAATCATCAAAAAGAAAAGAAATCCCTTGGAGCACTGACCATGGTCCGTATTTTGATTAACAAACAGAAAATAATAGGTTTGCAACCACTATTAAATCACTACATTCCAGGGCTTTCCTATTCCCTTGTTACATAATCCAAATTAGGTGAAAGGATTATAACTACCAGCCAAGTTCTCCATAATAAAACAGCATTAAACAATTATTTAAACACATCTAAACCATTTTTAAAAACAACATTAGAGTGTGTGCCTACGGGTCTAGTATGTATTAGGGTCTGGTATGGATATGGGTCTGGTATGCATTTTTAGGAGAAACCCCCAGCAGGATGTACTACAGAAAAAGTGGCATTTTAAGAAAAAAAAAAAACTTTGGCTCATAAAAAACAGCATGGGAATTCCCAAAGGTTCCCGGAGTCTGATATGTATTTTTGTATATGGGGGGTCCCCATGTGTTTTTTAGCAAATAAAAAATGAAGCTGGCAGAGAAATGTAATTTACCAGGAATTTAAGTTATTTTTTTTACTTTGGAAATGTTAGTTTAGTACATTGTATACATCCTACAGGTGGGCCACTTCACAGGCAGGTTTAAGGCACCCCCAAACATGTTTTCTAAAGGAATTGTGTATTTTTAATATTTTTCTTTATCTTTATAAATTGATAAAAGTGCTGCTCCTCATAGAACTGTATTTTTTTTTTTATATTTTTTTGCACTGGTATATGCCCTCCCCTGGCAGTGCCCAGCATATTATTTGTTTGACAATCCTTGAATATTAGGCCTGGTGCACATAGGTAGTTTTTTTTCGTTGCCGAATGAAAGAAAAACTCAAGAGCTTGCGAGTAGCTCGCAGTACTATGCCATATCCACGCTGAACTCATGTATTCTGACAGGTGGCCTGCCCCCCCCCACCAGAACATACTGGTCAGTGATCTCAGATATTGGCTGCAAGCGCCGATTGAATGCTATTCAGCTGCTGATTTTCCAGCATTCCTGTTCGACAGAAGCCAGGCGTTAGCTCACACAAAGGCTGAATGTCAACTGGTTTCTGTTAAATCGGCCAATAGCAGCCTTAGGACGAGTCAGCTTCCATTGACCTAATGGCTTGTTTTACTGTTCAGCAAGAAACTCTATTTCCGCATGTTTAATGTGTTGACAGAGTCTTTTTAAAGATGAACTCATGGCAAAAAAAATGTATTTAAATATATTCCTCAAAAGCAACAAAGGATAAAAATTCACTTTATGTGTACTCCTTACGACCTTTTAGTCGTCGACTTATCGTAAGTTAGCCGCGAACGTCGGTTATAGACTCTAGTGACTGGTCATACAAGACCACCCCCCCCCGTCCGGTGGACAGTCTTATGTACTCAAGTCGCACCTATACCGTATCATGACGCTCGATGAGCGTTCGAGAACTCAAAAAGAAAGTAAGCCGTTGCTTTTTTTTGATGGATACACGTGGTCCGGATTATAAGTTCCTAACAGTTTGTTTATTATACGACCCGTGACGGTCCCCTCCCGTATATGGTCACGTTTTTTTATATTTTTTTTTT